>JAKKIB010000021.1:0-85000 GCA_023089585.1 Melophagus ovinus
AAATTCCAAAATGCATACAATTTTTTAAAATATTTCATTATTTGCATTTAAAGTCAAATAACGGAACCTTTCTTCTACAATTTGCACGAAATTTTTTATTAAAATTTGTTCCAACTACACTCAGGTTTTGTATCAAACCTGTCCCAAACCTATGCCAAATCTATCCCAAGCTTGTCACAAATTTTGTTCCAACAATTTCTATGTATGTTTTAGAAAAAGTTTCTTCCAAATTTCGTCCCAAAATTTTGCCCCGAAATTTTGTTCCAATTATACCTTACACTTCGTCCCAAAATACGTAAAAAAAACTTTGTGCCAAATTTTAATTTAAAAATATGTACGTTCATAAATTTTCTTATGCCAGAGAAACTTTTTATTCCTCAAATAGGAAAAAAAATACCTGTATAGCGCAATTTATTTTTCATTTAGTTGGCATTTAATGGATTAATTCTTTTATGAATAGTCTCGTTTTATTATTGAAAGAAAAAATTTCGTTCCGAAAATTTATAATCACACGTAGTTTTATTCTAATTTACGAATATTTTCTTGATTGTGAAGCAGGGCTTTGCTTAAGCCTTGCACTAAGTATTTAGCCCAGGACCACATAAAAGAGCTCCGACATTTTATAAAACTGAAGGTTTTGTAAGTAAAGTACTACATGGACTTTAAATTGATACATATTGTACCGAGTATCACAATGTCATTCGTTAGACTGTATTGAAACTTAGAAGTACCTTGTTTGCAAGACTGTGCCTTTACGGCATATGAGCGTAAAAAATTATTAATTAATATTACTGAGATTCTTAATTTCACAGCAGGTTTCAATTGTTCAAGTAAGAAAATTATATTCAGCTGAGTCTGTAATGGTGCAAATAATGAATAAAAAAACCATCTGATTTTGCTTTAAAAAATAGATATGGTCTCAGTTTACATTGCTCTATGGGCATCTCCTTTGACCGATTTATTCCATTTTTAATACCAACTAACGTATATAAACTTCTAATATCCCTAACAAATTTTTGCCCCATATCTCAAAGTGAATACATATATAGAAGCAAAAAAACTTTTCCCATCTCCTCCGATTATCGTTTGCTACGAACCCATCTCCCTCTCTGTCTCTCCCTGTCTATATTTCTTCCCCTCGCATTTTCTCTTTGTTTATCTACCATTATGCCATCGCAACTCCCTCTCTTTCGCACTCACTCATTACTAGCCTACTAATATGAATTAACTGTTGCCATAATTTATTCAAAAGGTTTTCACAAATACTTAATAAAATAAATCTTAGTACATTCTATTTCTCTCTTTTTTATTCTTCTCTCTCTCTCTCTCTCTCACTCTATCTATTTGTCTGTCTATATTGTCAGAAGCAAAACTAAATGAACGACAATTGGACGCTCATAAATAAAACCGAATGAAATTTATATGGACTTTGGCTCGTGGATAACAGGCTGTCGAATGAAAAAGAAATTTTTTCTAGCATTTATGTAAATATTTATCACAATTCATAATAAATCTAACAAACAACAAAATATATTTAATTAATTATAAACTAAAACGGCAAGGAAGAAAATTTAGTGAAAGCATTTTAATTGCTCAAGACTGATATTTTAAGAAAAATATATCAATAAATTTACAATTAGAAAAATTTCACATGTTACGTACAATTTGTATTTCACATTATCAATTGAACAAAAAATTTTTATTTTGAAATTTACTTTCACGACAATACTTAAAAAAATTTAATCTTTTCGATTTGTACGGTCAAATTAATGAAGTTAAATTTCGCAACTATAAAATGTGTCATTGTACTCAATAAATTATAAAATATAATAAATAACCTTGGAACAGATGTGACCTGTGGTTGTATGAAATGTGGGAAATGCCATAATATATTAAATAAATTAAGGCACTTCTGCTCCTTTCAGCAGCTTAATATTATTAAAAAGAGCTGGTTTAGAGAAACGAAGCGACCCTAAATGCTATGCCTTTTTCTTTAAACGTACTATGAACGTTTTCTTTAAATGTACTATGAAATAAATATTTTGGGAAATAGTTCTTTTTATACTCATTTTCTGTATCAGTTTTCTTTTAATTGTTTTGTGAGAAAGCAACTCTTTTAAAAATATTTACCAATTATTTTTAAAATATCTCTAATACTCTGTAGAAATAATAATTTTTAGTAAATAAAATTAAAGTTTTTGTAAAAGATTTATTTTCTAATTTTTTAATTTTTCTAATGAATGTAAACATTTAATCAAATAGTTCTTTTTTAATTATGGCTTTACCCTCAAATAAAACCATTATTCTATTAAACAATGATTTTTTGCAAAATAATTTTAATTAGTGTTATCAAATTCTAAAAAATAAAATTATATTTAAAAATCATAAGGAATACATAATTATTTAAGCGTACTTTTTTGGAAAAAAAATAGTAAAATAGTAAAAAAATGACTTCTACAAATTTTGTTTGAAGGCTTGCCCTTCAAGTATATTGCAATATATATTAAATTACAGATTTTCTAATTCTAAATTACATAAAGTGCTTCTAAGTGAATGAAGCGAGTTGCAGTATATTTAAATTTGACAGTCCTTTTTTTTCTTTGGGAAGGCATTGCTTCGATTACTTCCGTGTTTGGGTTGAATGTTAAATGTTAAATGTACCTAAAATATTGAACACATTAGGTAATGTGTAGTAGCATATAGTTCAGATGGGAATTTTTAAAAATTTTATTGTTAAATAATGTTTTACAAGAAGATCTCATTACCATTCAACTAATGTAAAATTTTATGATAAGATGATAAGACTGTTGTAGTAAATTCAAAAACACATATACTATTAATAATTTTATTATAAAAATTCATAACACTAACAACATTAGAAATAAACGTATCCCAAAAAATTTATATATTCATTTAAAATAAATGTACTTTTTTATATGGTCAAAACAGAAGCATATAAGCAAAAAAAAGTTATTAAAACCTTAAAAACCTTTTAGGGTCGACTCTTGAATATCCCTCATCTGTTCTTGCTTAAGATGATAAAAAGGTCAACAAAATTCATTATATATGATACTTATAGTAATATTCCAATGATTTGAAAAATACGTTGCACAATAAGGAGTTTCAAAATGGATTAATCTGTAGATTATTTTGTACATATAATGGGCACATTTATAATCCATAATTATCAATTATTATCCATATATTTTAATAATCACAATAAAAATCACACAAAAATCATAATAAGAAAAATATTAGAGGTAAATATATATATATAAATCTGATATGCCATATTGTAGATCAAGTCAAATATTTCGATTTCCAAAAATTGACTTATAAAATTTTTGAGTGCATCCAGATATTTCAATAAAAAATGGGCAAAGCAAATTGCTGAGAAAGAGCAGCATCAAATTTCATTTAATTTAGTGCATATGAATTCATTTTTCAAACTCTATACTCTCCACATTCAAATTAATCAATTAATTTCAATATTTCACAGAAATTCTATTACGAAACCTTTTCCCATTTCAATATTGAAACGTTCGCTCAATTTCTTGGAGATCATTTTATTATGGAAACCTTAAATCAATATCTTAATCATAATTTCATAAATATCTAGATTTAAAATTAAAATCTTGAACCATCACAAATGAAATGTATTATTAAAAATTATATTCGGCTATAGACAAATAATAGATACTCACCACCCAGATACTATTTGGCAATTTATTGATAATTGCACGGATAATTTGAAGTTATATAATTTCGGATAGGCATGGCTAATTTGAACTATTTTTCTATATGGACATTGTAGAATAACAGAGTGTTAAGAAGAAATGACAATTTCTGGTTGATGGATATAAAAGCAAAAGATTAAGAAAAATTATTAATTATACCCATCACTCAGAAGTTGAAAGTTATTATGTTTGTAATTCTTAAAAGGAAGCATTAAAAAACCTACAAAGTGTTTTATATTCTTGATCAGAGTAAAAATTCTGAAACGATACAGACGTGACCGTTTGTTCAATATTAGTTTCCAGCCAAATATAATTTTCTTATTTACGTCTGTTCTTTTCAAACTTGTCTTGGGTTTATTTAATTTTTCCATGCATTTTTCAAATATTTTCAATTATTTTTACATATGCACACACCCACACGTACATACATAGATATGAAATTGAACTTTTTTAAAAGTAACGTTTTTGAACGTAAAATTGTAATTCTTTTTTTAAAAAGTGTTGGCGCTCAATTTAGATTAGCTGCGTTATGCTTTACTTAATACTTGATACCTTGATATCAATATTCCACACACAGGAGCACACTCCCATACACATATATACGTATACATATATATACAACTATATACAACTGTATACAACTGCTTCCTAGAAAGTTGGCATCTATACACGAACTATGGTCCATAAGAATAATTTGTAGATATATGGAACCTTTTCAGGTAAAACACTTAATATAGTGGCGGGAAGGAGACTTTACGCTAGAAAAGCATCTATCTAGAAATACCAAGTGGCCTATAGATGTAGGAGAAAAAAGTATGCCTAGGGCTTTTGGCAAACCCGTTAGAATTCTTCTGTAAAGCCAGATTCATATTTACTGACCTATACCGGGCGTATCAGCCTGGTAGAATAGGAAAGTTGGAGACATATACTTTTACATTGCGCAACTTCGGATCGCATGCGGTGCTTACAGAAAGCACCTGAGTAAATTTGGGTGTGATGATTCTCCGACATACAGTACGTGCATCATTAAGGAACTCGTCTACTTTCACTACCCACGTTTCGGAGAGAGCAGTCTTAGGTGAAATCCAGCAGAAGACAATTGGTCAGAAATCGATAAAGTTCTCCACTTTGTAAGAATTATGAATTATGCAAGTGTGCAGAGATATATTACGTCTTTGATTAAAACGATTACGCTGGCAGACGCTCACTGTAGTATTTATGTAAATGATAAATACAATCATAGCTATCATCGCATTTATATACGCATACTTACATATATACATATATATGTATATACATATAGATTTATGTACAGACTATATCAGTTTAAAACCACTCTTTTCAAATAAAATCATATCATGGGCGAGTTTTATTATATGATCCTCAATTAGCTTAAGCAAGGGACAAAAAATCAGAAAATTGGATCATGATTTCTAATCGATTTCATCAATTGAAAGTCGAATTTTCAATTGTGAAATATACTCTTAATATAAAATGGAGTCGACCTACGAAAAGTTCATCGATATAATATAAGTTTGGTGTTTCTTATTACACCAATTAACTTGAAATCAGTTTTTAAATTAAGTAAACGCCTGTCTGTCTATTCATCTCTGTTTGTCTGTCTTTTCGTTTCCTGGCATAAGTCGATATCAAGTAGTATCGCGATATTAACAAATGTCCGTGTAAATTTTGTACCTCCATAGGCTTAATATTATGGTTGAAAATTTAATTTTCTGATTGCTATTATCTGCATCTAAACATAAAATTATTTATAGAATATTTCAAAAGAATGTTGGATATAAAAAATCTGAACAATCTGTGTAGATCATTATCTTAATCCGTTTCGAGTTTATCGATCACGTTGTCCATCAGGTTTTTTTATACTTCTGCGGCATCGATAGAAAATTTAACCTTATGAAACGGAGGATTCAAAGAATATTATGGTCGCAGAAAGGTGTTGTGCACTACAGAGAACTTGGGCACAGTCATTCTTCTCTATATAACCACCTTCATTCATTGGGGCTTGTCGCTGCATGTTGTTGCTCACTCTCTATAAACTTAATGAAAAAGTCTGACTTCAAAACATTCATTGCTTTCTAAGGTCTGATATGTGTGTAGCATAAGCCCTATAAAACAAAGAATGATAGATAGGGGGAGAAAGAGAGACAGAGAGAGAGAGAGAAAGAAGAAAATAATTTTCTTCCATGTTTTCTTTTATTAAATTTTTTTTGATATGGAAACTTTCAAAATAATATTTACTTTTTCGCACGTCGTTTTACTTATTTGTCGTATTTAATAATTTAACTGTTTTTTATAAACCAAAAAAATTAATAATTGAAATTAATTAATAATTTAATTCACATTTAATTTTGATGATAGTGATGCTGCTGCTACTGCAAGGCGTCTCCAAAAAAGGCGTGTACAAAAAAAATTCGCCAACATTCAGAGCTTGCAGTTTAATGAAAACCGAAAGGTACCTTTAAATTATTTAAGCGTGCACTAACCTCATACATATGTACATACATACGAACGTATGAGCATTTTCAGTAAAATGAATTATGTAGTTTACTGTTGGTTAGTTTATGTGTTTTGTGATTAGGTATGGGTATTCTGTTCTGTTTGTTTAATTTTATAAATTTTAAAATGCGAAATTTCATTTCCCACCCTCACAATTAAATTCAATCATAAAATCATTCTTCTTTTTCTACGGTATTTCCTTCCTTTTAAATTTTATATTGTCGCCAACTTTAAATTCAAATTTAAATTAAACTTAATACAGATAATACTAACATTCTTTATTTATGTATAAAATGTAAAGCATATCGTTCAAAAAATTTTTAGAGTTTCTTTTAGAATTCGCCCAGTTACGTTGAAGACGGTGAAGACGGTGTTCAGGAAATCGATATGGGGGTTAGGCATTAAACTCGGCGTTAATAATGCCACCATTACAGCCCATGTCTGTATTGCCTACTATCGCCACTACCTTTGATACCTAGGGCACAAGTACCGCTTTCATGTTTACCATTATCATTATGGTCACCACCACTATTGTCATTACCAGCGCCCCACCTATTACCGCTACTATCATCTTTACCAGCGCCACCGCTATCGCTACTGCTACCGCTACCGCCACAGCCACTGCCACCGCCATTACCATTACCATTGTCTGTAAAATGGATATGGGGGCAACCAGTCCCGATAAGCACTTGCGCAACTGGAAGTGGCTCATGAGAGGGTCGTTGGTGATGCCGGCCATCAGGGAGCATCATGAGTCACAAGATCAGATCCAAAGATTTTATTTGGTACCATGGGATCACCAGTTTTTATATGCCCATTGTGGTGATATTGAGTTTGGCTTTGTGTGGGCTGTGATGCCCATGTCGCAGGCGTTGCTCGATCAAACATGTATATGCCTGTCGTACAGGGTCCCATTTCCCGAATAAAATGGGTAGCTGGGTAGGCTTATTGGGCTAATTTAAGCTAAGCCTAGGAGTAATAGGGAGGCTCCGAATCTTTATACCAACGATTAAGCCATGTATATAAGTTGCAATGCAGGCTTTAAATTGGAAGCTAGTCGTGATCCGAACAAAATACATTTCTGATGAAATACATTTGTAATGAATATTTCAGTTTGCCATCTTTGGATACAACTTTCAGTTTGTTGTCCGTTCGATGTTGAAATCACAATAACATAAATATATTTAGAGGTACAAAAATTGTGATAGCATTAAAATTGGCTCTTCCTAAAAGGGCAGAAATACTCTCAGCTTAGGGCGTAGTAGGGGGTCCGTGTTTAAACTCCTTGCAGTTCATTCTCGAAATCTTTTGGCAATAATGTCGCTACTCGCAATTTTTGCAACCAGAACTATATATACACACAGATGGTCAACTTAATCGGCGTGACTAATTTGCTTCAGAGTACTATTTTTATCCAAAATATAAAGAAGTTCTGAAGCTTCTTTGCAAGTGTTACCAACATTTTGACCAACTTTTGTATGGTAGATATGAGCATTATCTTCTGGTATATTTCACTTTCGAATAAAAGCTTTTTATATAAATTATCAAAGATATGAATTTCTCCTTAAATTGTAATCAATTCCATTAATTTTTAAACTTTTTTACTTTGGAAATAAGTTTTCATTTCTATTACATATCTTTCCATATTAAAACACATTTCGATAGTGTTAGTTATACTTAAATAAAACTTGATTTTAAAACGAATAGTTATGAAAATACATGTAGGGGATGGTTATTAGCTATGCTCATTAAATGCAATGAAAAATTGAACCTCCAACTTCAAATATAATTTGGCTTGTTATGTTTTACTGTGAATTAAAGGTGCCCTCTTTTTATTGGTTTGATGCTTCAGGATTTTACGAATTCTTCTTATTACTATATAAATAAAAATTTAAACGGATTTCAAATGAATTTCAACTATTCAAGATTTGTATTTATAAAATGTACACAAACTTTAAAATTTGAATTTCTGAATTTTTAAAAAATTTCTCATCCGTTGACGGACACTAACAAATCGTAATAGACTTATTGAAATATAAATAACATAGTTTTCCATTTCGTATTTCGCATAGCAAATTTTTACATTTATTGATATAGCGATATTTCACTATTGCAGAAATATTTTTGAATAGCACGAAAATTAGCATAAAATATTTTTTTGTAATTTATAGGCATTACCAAGATATTGTGTCATTATTATGATTATCATTATCACAAATATCATGAGTGATTAAATTATACAATAAATTTATATATTGTGGTTACTTTTTATGGTTGTTTTCACAGCAATCGTTACGAAAAAATATTTCGGATTCCTTGAATAAGATTGTCCGATTGTCTAGAATGAACTTGCTGAAATAAAATACATTTTATAAACATAAGTAAAACAATTTTCCATTTCGTACCAAATTTGGCCTAATTTATATATAAAGGCTCTTTAATGGCTCTAGCACATCTATTCAAAAATTCTTCATCAATATCTTCCTCATTAGAAATTTCACTCATTTCCATATCGTGGAATATGTTTTGGACATCCTTGTTCTCTATCATCCATTCGCGATATCCCAGAATGCATATAATTCCGCACACAATTAATAGAAAAAGCAAATGATTCGTAAAGCCAGCGTAGAGTAAAATTGGTACAAAGCCCACTTCAATCAATTTTAATGAAGTAGCGACTGCTATATTTAGATTATTAATCATCTTGAGCTTCTAAGCAATTAATAATTCTGAACTGAATAAAAAATGACGCTTCTTTCGATTCACAAGTTCATGATCTAACTGTGTAGATATAAAAGAGATAAATAGATATTAATGGTGGTATATGGTTGAATAGATATATTTGTCTCAATTACATGCGGTATAATTAACACACATATGGGTCATTCACATGCGATATATTTTAACACACAAATGCCTCAAATATGTTTAGAAATGAATTGCAGACCAAATCATTTTCGTATTTTAATTAATGAAGTAACCATTAATGAAATTGTGCTTGGCTAAACTTAAGTGTTGAATGTCCGCCATTTGAACGCCCCATCGCTATTGTTGGTAAGGACTGAACAGAAAATGTACCATCATAGATATTAAGAATGTTCAGATAAATTTTCAACTTTATAGGAATTTGTGAATATCCATTATAAATCAAAATAAAAGCAAAAGAATCATAAATGTCGTAATGTTTTTGGTGGGAGGTGAACAATTCATTTCATTTATAGACGAAATTTTAAGAGTAAGTAGCTCCCCACTAAAAAGCCAAAAAAAACTTTGTATGAACTTGACCAGTTTTGTTGGACCATGTTCAGTACCAGCTTACCTCTGAGGCAAAGCAAAAAATAAATGCTTGACTTTCTTAAAGGATGCAATCTAAGCATTTGTGATCCTCTCTGTATAGCAATTTTTGTATTTGCTACATAAAATTCCGTTTTTAAGAAATTATCGATATAAACTTTAAAATTTTTGTTTGTAATAGATACTCAGTAATTAAAAAGAAGAACACTTTCACAAAGTGCCGGATCCAACTCTCAGTATTACGTTCAGAAGTACATAGACCTTCCTCGTTCTTTCATGTATTAAAGTATTTCGAAAACGGAATTCAATTTAAAAGGTTCTCAGTTCTGTGGTAGTCCTGTACACGAGCGATTGGGCTAAAATTGATTCAGGAAGTGATGCCGATCAAGAATAGAAGATCTCTAAGGTAGGCTCTCCTACTTTTCGCTTTACGTTTTTTAAACAATTAATTTTATTTACCGAAAATTTTAACGGTTCTAGTGCTCCATGCATTTTTTTAATGCTTTCACCTTTGCCAAGCTTTATTTGTGGGTGTGATCAATAGTCGATCCAATGCGATCCGATCCAAGGCGATCCAGTGCGCCTGCAACAAATATATTTATCCTAAAGATATCAAAAATTGTGGTCCTAGTTATAAAATATGTTGCATTTTTAGCGAAAAGGTAAGAGAAAATTTCAATACCACACGCCTTAGAAGTCATTTTTTTCTCATTAAACACTTGAGGATAACAATTTTTAAAACTTTTTTTTTCACAAAAAGCACAACTTTGTCAAGTTTTGCACAAGCAAGCTAATTTTTCTCTCTATATTTTGTCTTTTTTTTTTTGTTTTTTGCGTTAGAGAAACAAAACTAAGTGTAAGAATTTTTTTTAAATTTTTTCAAAAATTTTTCAAATTGTTTTACGTTATAAAAATAACGGCAAACAAAGTATTGTTTTTCACGTGTTCCTTTCCTTTCATTTCTTCTTCTTCTTCTTTTTATTTGGAAACTACACATATTATGCGCGTAAAATTTTATCAAGAAATATATAGAAATGTTGCTAGTTACAATTTTACAACAATGTTGCTAAATGTATATAAACATAATACCACAGTGAACTTAGTTTATTTTCTACTCCATTTTGGGACGCAAATAATTTCCGTTACTTTTATAAATCTAAATATGTGAACTACATATGTTTTTAGATTTTGTTTATTCTATATAAATCATACTGAAAAAGAAATATGTACTAGAAATTGTCCTTGTTTTACCAATTATAACTGCTATATGTGTAGCAAATTTGTTTTGTAGTTCTCTGTTTACAGTTCTGTTGAGCATTTGCAATAATTTTCTTAGCTTTTATGCATGCGACTTAAAATAGATTTTGTAACTAAAGGAAGAGTTTATGTAAATTTGTACTTCACTTTTATTTACCATCTACCAAAATTATAATGCTTGTAGAGAGTATTATTTTACTATTGTACAAATAGCTCTAGAATAAATTTGGAAATGTACAAATTTTCAGTAATTAACTGGAAAAACGTTTTTATATAATATACAATGATTAATGGACATATTAATATAATCGATATGGTAATAAGTGATAATAAATAAAATGAAAAATGAAAAATAAACGTTACGTTGAATATTTTCCCTCCTCTTGGACCGGCCAAAGCTGACTTAAAAATGTTCGTCAAGACGTGTAAAAAAGGTAATCCATACATATACTTTCATATTTATTAATATATTAAAGTACCATCTACAGTGTTCTATGTAACTACGGATAACTACACATGTATCATTTTCAATTATTTTCTTTAAACTTTCTACCCTAATGTTCTAAAGGTAAATGTATATATGCATGTAAATTTTAAAGTTTAACTGTAGCAAATAAAAGTAAAATTCCCCTATCATTGACATAACAACAGCAAAGGTACAGCTTCTCTTTAACTTATATTTATACTAAAAATTGCCTCATAAAAGTATAAAAATGAAATAAAGTAGTAGATGATCTAGCAGTATACCTAAACGCAACCTACTAAATAAACATTTCTGCAACATAAGTTAAATTTATTACATTCTTGATATCCAAATTTATTATTCTTCCGCTAAGTTCAACTTAAAGAAAGAAATGCTTCTTATCTCTTTCTTTACATTAAACTTTAGTATAGTTTTATGAGAGAAACAAGTATAGTTTCCCCATCTCTTTGTTTAACCTTACAAAATAATAATATGAAGGTTTGATATTTTTTGTATAGTAGCTCACGTCAATTTTAATAAATTAAATTTCGCTGTAGACGGTGATTTTAGTATAGCGTATAACAAATACGTTTTGTTTATTTTTAAAGACTTCTTTTTACATTTAGGATTGTAAGAAAAAGATAAATCACAAAACGAAAACAGAAATAGATGAAAACAAAATTGAGAATTTTTAAAGAATAAGAATTAAAGCAAAGAAATTAATAATGGGAAAATAATATATATTACATTAGTGAAAATTTAATCAGCGACTTGGTAGTTTTGACGAGGTTTGCAGATCTCTTAATTACTACTTGACACTAAGGCCAATTAAAAATTAAAGATTTCGCAAATGGGAAGCCAGTATAGAAAAGTTGAAGACTTTTAATTATAAACACGCAAAAAAATTTTACAGTTTCCTGGTCCATTGTAATTAGCTTGGATTTGCAGTATTGAAGTCATGCACTTTCAGAAAAATAAAACAAATTGACAAGTGGCATTCTTTTATCAAATGTGTCAAATATTTCAAAAATTAAGAGTGACAAAATTGAGTAAGAAACTGCAGAACGTGGGTCACGAAGTTATTAAATAGAGAGGTTCTTGGAGTAGACATCAACTTATCAATCACAGGCACAGTATTTGTACTTGAGGTACAGGCACCAAATGAATAAGTTATCAAGTTAAAAAGGACTACAACCGCAACAATCACAAGCAAATTATAACGCGTAACGTTTTATTTTCATAATTGATTTTTAATGTTGTACTGAATGTCTAAAAATTGCAATGGAATCACAATCGCATGATTAAAACATTTATCAGATGGAGCAATAGCTGAATAGCGATACAAACGAACAATGTATCCAAATAGATTATGTGAGGATTCTTTTGAAATTTCCGTTTAGGAAGGAGTATTTTAATAAATACATGGTGAATCTCATCGCATCCAACAGCTTGTGATTTTATTGATGGGAGGATGAATGAAATTTTCTTTTAGTGTATGAATATCTAAATCATCTGGTAATGACTGGAACCTCTTGTTTAAGCCTATTTCTCGTATATATTTCTACTTTTGCTTAGAAGATAACGCATATTTGAATTTAGAACCATAATACTTTGTTTTGGCGATTCGAGTAGCACAAGATGCTTTGCGACGTGCGGACTTAAATGCGTCATGATAAACTGCACTTCTCTAGCGCTTCCAGTTACTATAAGCATTGTCTCGGTCTGATATTAATCGTTTTACGTAATTCTTGAACCACGGGTGCTTTTTTATGCGGGGGTGGACGACTAGGATGGAACGGAGGCATTAAACAAGCTTTGGATATATGAAATAATATATGAATTATATGAGGATTCTTTGAAAAAATTAAAAGCTCATAAAATTTTGCTATTGAAACTACAATTCCCTCATCATTTTTTCTTTTGAAGGGGTACCATTCTTAATAAAATTGTCAAATTATTTTAGTGATACAATGACTTAGTGTAACATTATTACTGCATCAATGGAGTTTAGTTTTCCCGATTTTCATCATCAATATTTTTAAACAATGGACCGTAGATTTTCATATGGTATGATTTTGGTGAAAAAGATATCGCGTTTCAGTTTAAGTAATATAAAACGTAAATAACAGAATCGAATAAATGGCAAATGGATGATTTGACTTTACTTTACTTTATTGTGGACATTGAATATAGCGAAATATTTTTTAGTGAAAATTATTTCTGAGACTGTTGCCTGATATGACATTCTAATAAAATAACAGTGTTATGATTTTGAAGAGAAGAAAACAATCAAATTATAATGCGTTACATATTCAAAGGCTACTTGAAGAATATTGCAACTAAATATGACCCAATTATTATTTAAAGTATTTATTTATTGTATCGGAATACCAGTCCAATGGTTTGTACCAAATCTATATTTTAAAAGTTAAAATGAAAGAAACTACTGAGCGTCATAAATAGTCTTGTTGTCCGACTATGATTTTATCTCAATTTGTTGATAAAGTACATTCGTTCATCCCTTTTAAGAGGACAATTACGATATTTGTTACACAAATGTACTGCATTTGAAACCTCAGTAGGGCGTCTGATATTTTTTTGGAAAGGTTCTAAATGTTTTGATATAATAAGTACACTTCCAATGTTTTAATTGATGGGTAAATATACCAGAAAATGGTCCAATACTAAAATAAAGTAAGTTTTTAGGCCTTGGGAACAAAAGCCAGTATATTTATGACAAGTTGAAAATATAAAAAAAATGTTGTATCGAATCCTGTGTTTTGATTTACAAAAAATTTACAAAGACAGTGAAAGTAAAGTGACCGAAAAGACTTGGTTCAAAAAATTGGCCAATCCATCTCAAATAATCCACGCCGTACTGATTTTTTAGAAATATAATGGAAATGGGAATATTTTTTCAACGTTCAAACTTCTATGTATGGAACTGCTCGCAAAACAGCGGTCTGTTTTGAAACAAGTAGATACACATGGAAAAGGTAATTTGCAATGTTGAATCTGCGCACAATTGTTATTTTAAGCATTAAATTTGACCCAGTTGTGGCAATTTTCATTCCATTATTGAAATAGCGATATTTCACTATTGCAGAAATATTTTTGAATAGCACGAAAATTAGCATAAAATATTTTTTTGTAATTTATAGGCATTACCAAGATATTGTGTCATTATTATGATTATCATTATCACAAATATCATGAGTGATTAAATTATACAATAAATTTATATATTGTGGTTACTTTTTATGGTTGTTTTCACAGCAATCGTTACGAAAAAATATTTCGGATTCCTTGAATAAGATTGTCCGATTGTCTAGAATGAACTTGCAAATTTGGCCTAATTTATATATAAAGGCTCTTTAATGGCTCTAGCACATCTATTCAAAAATTCTTCATCAATATCTTCCTCATTAGAAATTTCACTCATTTCCATATCGTGGAATATGTTTTGGACATCCTTGTTCTCTATCATCCATTCGCGATATCCCAGAATGCATATAATTCCGCACACTACAATATGATAAAATTATCATAAATATATTAGAAATTCTATTTCTGTTCCTATTTCTGGTTCAGTTTTACGCATTGTAAAGCAAAATTTCAAATCATAAGTACGCTGAGTCAGAGTCAGCGTCACGTCGTTCATCATGTAAGAAGCGAAAAATGTCTTAATTGCATTGTGTATACTTTCCTTAAAGGAACACAATCGACTTTTTCGTCCTCAATTATCCCATTAATTACATAATTTTATAGTAAAATTCTCACATTTATATTCAGAAACTATATTTTGTATAAATAACTTTATAAGATTTGTTAGGAAATATCAATTAGACACGTAAATGGATTTAGTATAAAAGTCCCGTCAAGTAAAGATATGAGTATAAAACGTCCAAATGTGGTGTCCGCATGCACATTTTGTTTTGGGGTCCATTGACCAACTAATTTCTAGATACTTGCCAATTAATAGAAAAAGCAAATGATTCGTAAAGCCAGCGTAGAGTAAAATTGGTACAAAGCCCACTTCAATCAATTTTAATGAAGTAGCGACTGCTATATTTAGATTATTAATCATCTTGAGCTTCTAAGCAATTAATAATTCTGAACTGAATAAAAAATGACGCTTCTTTCGATTCACAAGTTCATGATCTAACTGTGTAGATATAAAAGAGATAAATAGATATTAATGGTGGTATATGGTTGAATAGATATATTTGTCTCAATTACATGCGGTATAATTAACACACATATGGGTCATTCACATGCGATATATTTTAACACACAAATGCCTCAAATATGTTTAGAAATGAATTGCAGACCAAATCATTTTCGTATTTTAATTAATGAAGTAACCATTAATGAAATTGTGCTTGGCTAAACTTAAGTGTTGAATGTCCGCCATTTGAACGCCCCATCGCTATTGTTGGTAAGGACTGAACAGAAAATGTACCATCATAGATATTAAGAATGTTCAGATAAATTTTCAACTTTATAGGAATTTGTGAATATCCATTATAAATCAAAATAAAAGCAAAAGAATCATAAATGTCGTAATGTTTTTGGTGGGAGGTGAACAATTCATTTCATTTATAGACGAAATTTTAAGAGTAAGTAGCTCCCCACTAAAAAGCCAAAAAAAACTTTGTATGAACTTGATCAGTTTTGTTGGACCATGTTCAGTACCAGCTTACCTCTGAGGCAAAGCAAAAAATAAATGCTTGACTTTCTTAAAGGATGCAATCTAAGCATTTGTGATCCTCTCTGTATAGCAATTTTTGTATATGCTACATAAAATTCCGTTTTTAAGAAATTATCGATATAAACTTTAAAATTTTTGTTTGTAATAGATACTCAGTAATTAAAAAGAAGAACACTTTCACAAAGTGCCGGATTCAACTCTCAGTATTACGTTCAGAAGTACATAGACCTTCCTCGTTCTTTCATGTATTAAAGTATTTCGAAAACGGAATTCAATTTAAAAGGTTCTCAGTTCTGTGGTAGTCCTGTACACGAGCGATTGGGCTAAAATTGATTCAGGAAGTGATGCCGATCAAGAATAGAAGATCTCTAAGGTAGGCTCTCCTACTTTTCGCTTTACGTTTTTTAAACAATTAATTTTATTTACCGAAAATTTTAACGGTTCTAGTGCTCCATGCATTTTTTTAATGCTTTCACCTTTGCCAAGCTTTATTTGTGGGTGTGATCAATAGTCGATCCAATGCGATCCGATCCAAGGCGATCCAGTGCGCCTGCAACAAATATATTTATCCTAAAGATATCAAAAATTGTGGTCCTAGTTATAAAATATGTTGCATTTTTAGCGAAAAGGTAAGAGAAAATTTCAATACCACACGCCTTAGAAGTCATTTTTTTCTCATTAAACACTTGAGGATAACAATTTTTAAAACTTTTTTTTTCACAAAAAGCACAACTTTGTCAAGTTTTGCGCAAGCAAGCTAATTTTTCTCTCTATATTTTTTCTTTTTTTTTTTTGTTTTTTGCGTTAGAGAAACAAAACTAAGTGTAAGAATTTTTTTTTAATTTTTTCAAAAATTTTTCAAATTGTTTTACGTTATAAAAATAACGGTATACAAAGTATTGTTTTTCACGTGTTCCTTTCCTTTCATTTCTTCTTCTTCTTCTTTTTATTTGGAAACTACACATATTATGCGCGTAAAATTTTATCAAGAAATATATAGAAATGTTGCTAGTTACAATTTTACAACAATGTTGCTAAATGTATATAAACATAATACCACAGTGAACTTAGTTTATTTTCTACTCCATTTTGGGACGCAAATAATTTCCGTTACTTTTATAAATCTAAATATGTGAACTACATATGTTTTTAGATTTTGTTTATTCTATATAAATCATACTGAAAAAGAAATATGTACTAGAAATTGTCCTTGTTTTACCAATTATAACTGCTATATGTGTAGCAAATTTGTTTTGTAGTTCTCTGTTTACAGTTCTGTTGAGCATTTGCAATAATTTTCTTAGCTTTTATGCATGCGACTTAAAATAGATTTTGTAACTAAAGGAAGAGTTTATGTAAATTTGTACTTCACTTTTATTTACCATCTACCAAAATTATAATGCTTGTAGAGAGTATTATTTTACTATTGTACAAATAGCTCTAGAATAAATTTGGAAATGTACAAATTTTCAGTAATTAACTGGAAAAACGTTTTTATATAATATACAATGATTAATGGACATATTAATATAATCGATATGGTAATAAGTGATAATAAATAAAATGAAAAATGAAAAATAAACGTTACGTTGAATATTTTCCCTCCTCTTGGACCGGCCAAAGCTGACTTAAAAATGTTCGTCAAGACGTGTAAAAAAGATAATCCATACATATACTTTCATATTTATTAATATATTAAAGTACCATCTACAGTGTTCTATGTAACTACGGATAACTACACATGTATCATTTTCAATTATTTTCTTTAAACTTTCTACCCTAATGTTCTAAAGGTAAATGTATATATGCATGTAAATTTTAAAGTTTAACTGTAGCAAATAAAAGTAAAATTCCCCTATCATTGACATAACAACAGCAAAGGTACAGCTTCTCTTTAACTTATATTTATACTAAAAATTGCCTCATAAAAGTATAAAAATGAAATAAAGTAGTAGATGATCTAGCAGTATACCTAAACGCAACCTACTAAATAAACATTTCTGCAACATAAGTTAAATTTATTACATTCTTGATATCCAAATTTATTATTCTTCCGCTAAGTTCAACTTAAAGAAAGAAATGCTTCTTATCTCTTTCTTTACATTAAACTTTAGTATAGTTTTATGAGAGAAACAAGTATAGTTTCCCCATCTCTTTGTTTAACCTTACAAAATAATAATATGAAGGTTTGATATTTTTTGTATAGTAGCTCACGTCAATTTTAATAAATTAAATTTCGCTGTAGACGGTGATTTTAGTATAGCGTATAACAAATACGTTTTGTTTATTTTTAAAGACTTCTTTTTACATTTAGGATTGTAAGAAAAAGATAAATCACAAAACGAAAACAGAAATAGATGAAAACAAAATTGAGAATAAAGAATAAGAATTAAAGCAAAGAAATTAATAATGGGAAAATAATATATATTACATTAGTGAAAATTTAATCAGCGACTTGGTAGTTTTGACGAGGTTTGCAGATCTCTTAATTACTACTTGACACTAAGACCAATTAAAAATTAAAGATTTCGCAAATGGGAAGCCAGTATAGAAAAGTTGAAGACTTTTAATTATAAACACGCAAAAAAATTTTACAGTTTCCTGGTCCATTGTAATTAGCTTGGATTTGCAGTATTGAAGTCATGCACTTTCAGAAAAATAAAACAAATTGACAAGTGGCATTCTTTTATCAAATGTGTCAAATATTTCAAAAATTAAGAGTGACAAAATTGAGTAAGAAAATGCAGAACGTGGGTCACGAAGTTATTAAATAGAGAGGTTCTTGGAGTAGACATCAACTTATCAATCACAGGCACAGTATTTGTACTTGAGGTACAGGCACCAAATGAATAAGTTATCAAGTTAAAAAGGACTACAACCGCACCAGTAGCAAGCAACAATCACAAGCAAATTATAACGCGTAACGTTTTATTTTCATAATTGATTTTTAATGTTGTACTGAATGTCTAAAAATTGCAATGGAATCACAATCGCATGATTAAAACATTTATCAGATGGAGCAATAGCTGAATAGCGATACAAACGAACAATGTATCCAAATAGATTATGTGAGGATTCTTTTGAAATTTCCGTTTAGGAAGGAGTATTTTAATAAATACATGGTGAATCTCATCGCATCCAACAGCTTGTGATTTTATTGATGGGAGGATGAATGAAATTTTCTTTTAGTGTATGAATATCTAAATCATCTGGTAATGACTGGAACCTCTTGTTTAAGCCTATTTCTCGTATATATTTCTACTTTTGCTTAGAAGATAACGCATATTTGAATTTAGAACCATAATACTTTGTTTTGGCGATTCGAGTAGCACAAGATGCTTTGCGACGTGCGGACTTAAATGCGTCATGATAAACTGCACTTCTCTAGCGCTTCCAGTTACTATAAGCATTGTCTCGGTCTGATATTAATCGTTTTACGTAATTCTTGAACCACGGGTGCTTTTTTATGCGGGGGTGGACGACTAGGATGGAACGGAGGCATTAAACAAGCTTTGGATATATGAAATAATATATGAATTATATGAGGATTCTTTGAAAAAATTAAAAGCTCATAAAATTTTGCTATTGAAACTACAATTCCCTCATCATTTTTTCTTTTGAAGGGGTACCATTCTTAATAAAATTGTCAAATTATTTTAGTGATACAATGACTTAGTGTAACATTATTACTGCATCAATGGAGTTTAGTTTTCCCGATTTTCATCATCAATATTTTTAAACAATGGACCGTAGATTTTCATATGGTATGATTTTGGTGAAAAAGATATCGCGTTTCAGTTTAAGTAATATAAAACGTAAATAACAGAATCGAATAAATGGCAAATGGATGATTTGACTTTACTTTACTTTATTGTGGACATTGAATATAGCGAAATATTTTTTAGTGAAAATTATTTCTGAGACTGTTGCCTGATATGACATTCTAATAAAATAACAGTGTTATGATTTTGAAGAGAAGAAAACAA
Source organism: Melophagus ovinus (assembly GCA_023089585.1). Taxonomy (NCBI): domain Eukaryota; kingdom Metazoa; phylum Arthropoda; class Insecta; order Diptera; family Hippoboscidae; genus Melophagus; species Melophagus ovinus. The sequence continues at coordinate 19,966 of JAKKIB010000021.1, forward strand.
TCAAATTATAATGCGTTACATATTCAAAGGCTACTTGAAGAATATTGCAACTAAATATGACCCAATTATTATTTAAAGTATTTATTTATTGTATCGGAATACCAGTCCAATGGTTTGTACCAAATCTATATTTTAAAAGTTAAAATGAAAGAAACTACTGAGCGTCATAAATAGTCTTGTTGTCCGACTATGATTTTATCTCAATTTGTTGATAAAGTACATTCGTTCATCCCTTTTAAGAGGACAATTACGATATTTGTTACACAAATGTACTGCATTTGAAACCTCAGTAGGGCGTCTGATATTTTTTTTGGAAAGGTTCTAAATGTTTTGATATAATAAGTACACTTCCAATGTTTTAATTGATGGGTAAATATACAGAAAATGGTCCAATACTAAAATAAAGTAAGTTTTTAGGCCTTGGGAACAAAAGCCAGTATATTTATGACAAGTTGAAAATATAAAAAAAATGTTGTATCGAATCCTGTGTTTTGATTTACAAAAAATTTACAAAGACAGTGAAAGTAAAGTGACCGAAAAGACTTGGTTCAAAAAATTGGCCAATCCATCTCAAATAATCCACGCCGTACTGATTTTTTAGAAATATAATGGAAATGGGAATATTTTTTCAACGTTCAAACTTCTATGTATGGAACTGCTCGCAAAACAGCGGTCTGTTTTGAAACAAGTAGATACACATGGAAAAGGTAATTTGCAATGTTGAATCTGCGCACAATTGTTATTTTAAGCATTAAATTTGACCCAGTTGTGGCAATTTTCATTCCATTATTGAAATAGCGATATTTCACTATTGCAGAAATATTTTTGAATAGCACGAAAATTAGCATAAAATATTTTTTTGTAATTTATAGGCATTACCAAGATATTGTGTCATTATTATGATTATCATTATCACAAATATCATGAGTGATTAAATTATACAATAAATTTATATATTGTGGTTACTTTTTATGGTTGTTTTCACAGCAATCGTTACGAAAAAATATTTCGGATTCCTTGAATAAGATTGTCCGATTGTCTAGAATGAACTTGCTGAAATAAAATACATTTTATAAACATAAGTAAAACAATTTTCCATTTCGTACCAAATTTGGCCTAATTTATATATAAAGGCTCTTTAATGGCTCTAGCACATCTATTCAAAAATTCTTCATCAATATCTTCCTCATTAGAAATTTCACTCATTTCCATATCGTGGAATATGTTTTGGACATCCTTGTTCTCTATCATCCATTCGCGATATCCCAGAATGCATATAATTCCGCACACTACAATATGATAAAATTATCATAAATATATTAGAAATTCTATTTCTGTTCCTATTTCTGGTTCAGTTTTACGCATTGTAAAGCAAAATTTCAAATCATAAGTACGCTGAGTCAGAGTCAGCGTCACGTCGTTCATCATGTAAGAAGCGAAAAATGTCTTAATTGCATTGTGTATACTTTCCTTAAAGGAACACAATCGACTTTTTCGTCCTCAATTATCCCATTAATTGCATAATTTTATAGTAAAATTCTCACATTTATATTCAGAAACTATATTTTGTATAAATAACTTTATAAGATTTGTTAGGAAATATCAATTAGACACGTAAATGGATTTAGTATAAAAGTCCCGTCAAGTAAAGATATGAGTATAAAACGTCCAAATGTGGTGTCCGCATGCACATTTTGTTTTGGGGTCCATTGACCAACTAATTTCTAGATACTTGCCAATTAATAGAAAAAGCAAATGATTCGTAAAGCCAGCGTAGAGTAAAATTGGTACAAAGCCCACTTCAATCAATTTTAATGAAGTAGCGACTGCTATATTTAGATTATTAATCATCTTGAGCTTCTAAGCAATTAATAATTCTGAACTGAATAAAAAATGACGCTTCTTTCGATTCACAAGTTCATGATCTAACTGTGTAGATATAAAAGAGATAAATAGATATTAATGGTGGTATATGGTTGAATAGATATATTTGTCTCAATTACATGCGGTATAATTAACACACATATGGGTCATTCACATGCGATATATTTTAACACACAAATGCCTCAAATATGTTTAGAAATGAATTGCAGACCAAATCATTTTCGTATTTTAATTAATGAAGTAACCATTAATGAAATTGTGCTTGGCTAAACTTAAGTGTTGAATGTCCGCCATTTGAACGCCCCATCGCTATTGTTGGTAAGGACTGAACAGAAAATGTACCATCATAGATATTAAGAATGTTCAGATAAATTTTCAACTTTATAGGAATTTGTGAATATCCATTATAAATCAAAATAAAAGCAAAAGAATCATAAATGTCGTAATGTTTTTGGTGGGAGGTGAACAATTCATTTCATTTATAGACGAAATTTTAAGAGTAAGTAGCTCCCCACTAAAAAGCCAAAAAAAACTTTGTATGAACTTGATCAGTTTTGTTGGACCATGTTCAGTACCAGCTTACCTCTGAGGCAAAGCAAAAAATAAATGCTTGACTTTCTTAAAGGATGCAATCTAAGCATTTGTGATCCTCTCTGTATAGCAATTTTTGTATATGCTACATAAAATTCCGTTTTTAAGAAATTATCGATATAAACTTTAAAATTTTTGTTTGTAATAGATACACAGTAATTAAAAAGAAGAACACTTTCACAAAGTGCCGGATTCAACTCTCAGTATTACGTTCAGAAGTACATAGACCTTCCTCGTTCTTTCATGTATTAAAGTATTTCGAAAACGGAATTCAATTTAAAAGGTTCTCAGTTCTGTGGTAGTCCTGTACACGAGCGATTGGGCTAAAATTGATTCAGGAAGTGATGCCGATCAAGAATAGAAGATCTCTAAGGTAGGCTCTCCTACTTTTCGCTTTACGTTTTTTAAACAATTAATTTTATTTACCGAAAATTTTAACGGTTCTAGTGCTCCATGCATTTTTTTAATGCTTTCACCTTTGCCAAGCTTTATTTGTGGGTGTGATCAATAGTCGATCCAATGCGATCCGATCCAAGGCGATCCAGTGCGCCTGCAACAAATATATTTATCCTAAAGATATCAAAAATTGTGGTCCTAGTTATAAAATATGTTGCATTTTTAGCGAAAAGGTAAGAGAAAATTTCAATACCACACGCCTTAGAAGTCATTTTTTTCTCATTAAACACTTGAGGATAACAATTTTTAAAACTTTTTTTTTCACAAAAAGCACAACTTTGTCAAGTTTTGCGCAAGCAAGCTAATTTTTCTCTCTATATTTTTTCTTTTTTTTTTTTTGTTTTTTGCGTTAGAGAAACAAAACTAAGTGTAAGAATTTTTTTTTAATTTTTTCAAAAATTTTTCAAATTGTTTTACGTTATAAAAATAACGGTATACAAAGTATTGTTTTTCACGTGTTCCTTTCCTTTCATTTCTTCTTCTTCTTCTTTTTATTTGGAAACTATACATATTATGCGCGTAAAATTTTATCAAGAAATATATAGAAATGTTGCTAGTTACAATTTTACAACAATGTTGCTAAATGTATATAAACATAATACCACAGTGAACTTAGTTTATTTTCTACTCCATTTTGGGACGCAAATAATTTCCGTTACTTTTATAAATCTAAATATGTGAACTACATATGTTTTTAGATTTTGTTTATTCTATATAAATCATACTGAAAAAGAAATATGTACTAGAAATTGTCCTTGTTTTACCAATTATAACTGCTATATGTGTAGCAAATTTGTTTTGTAGTTCTCTGTTTACAGTTCTGTTGAGCATTTGCAATAATTTTCTTAGCTTTTATGCATGCGACTTAAAATAGATTTTGTAACTAAAGGAAGAGTTTATGTAAATTTGTACTTCACTTTTATTTACCATCTACCAAAATTATAATGCTTGTAGAGAGTATTATTTTACTATTGTACAAATAGCTCTAGAATAAATTTGGAAATGTACAAATTTTCAGTAATTAACTGGAAAAACGTTTTTATATAATATACAATGATTAATGGACATATTAATATAATCGATATGGTAATAAGTGATAATAAATAAAATGAAAAATGAAAAATAAACGTTACGTTGAATATTTTCCCTCCTCTTGGACCGGCCAAAGCTGACTTAAAAATGTTCGTCAAGACGTGTAAAAAAGATAATCCATACATATACTTTCATATTTATTAATATATTAAAGTACCATCTACAGTGTTCTATGTAACTACGGATAACTACACATGTATCATTTTCAATTATTTTCTTTAAACTTTCTACCCTAATGTTCTAAAGGTAAATGTATATATGCATGTAAATTTTAAAGTTTAACTGTAGCAAATAAAAGTAAAATTCCCCTATCATTGACATAACAACAGCAAAGGTACAGCTTCTCTTTAACTTATATTTATACTAAAAATTGCCTCATAAAAGTATAAAAATGAAATAAAGTAGTAGATGATCTAGCAGTATACCTAAACGCAACCTACTAAATAAACATTTCTGCAACATAAGTTAAATTTATTACATTCTTGATATCCAAATTTATTATTCTTCCGCTAAGTTCAACTTAAAGAAAGAAATGCTTCTTATCTCTTTCTTTACATTAAACTTTAGTATAGTTTTATGAGAGAAACAAGTATAGTTTCCCCATCTCTTTGTTTAACCTTACAAAATAATAATATGAAGGTTTGATATTTTTTGTATAGTAGCTCACGTCAATTTTAATAAATTAAATTTCGCTGTAGACGGTGATTTTAGTATAGCGTATAACAAATACGTTTTGTTTATTTTTAAAGACTTCTTTTTACATTTAGGATTGTAAGAAAAAGATAAATCACAAAACGAAAACAGAAATAGATGAAAACAAAATATAAGAATTAAAGCAAAGAAATTAATAATGGGAAAATAATATATATTACATTAGTGAAAATTTAATCAGCGACTTGGTAGTTTTGACGAGGTTTGCAGATCTCTTAATTACTACTTGACACTAAGGCCAATTAAAAATTAAAGATTTCGCAAATGGGAAGCCAGTATAGAAAAGTTGAAGACTTTTAATTATAAACACGCAAAAAAATTTTACAGTTTCCTGGTCCATTGTAATTAGCTTGGATTTGCAGTATTGAAGTCATGCACTTTCAGAAAAATAAAACAAATTGACAAGTGGCATTCTTTTATCAAATGTGTCAAATATTTCAAAAATTAAGAGTGACAAAATTGAGTAAGAAAATGCAGAACGTGGGTCACGAAGTTATTAAATAGAGAGGTTCTTGGAGTAGACATCAACTTATCAATCACAGGCACAGTATTTGTACTTGAGGTACAGGCACCAAATGAATAAGTTATCAAGTTAAAAAGGACTACAACCGCACCAGTAGCAAGCAACAATCACAAGCAAATTATAACGCGTAACGTTTTATTTTCATAATTGATTTTTAATGTTGTACTGAATGTCTAAAAATTGCAATGGAATCACAATCGCATGATTAAAACATTTATCAGATGGAGCAATAGCTGAATAGCGATACAAACGAACAATGTATCCAAATAGATTATGTGAGGATTCTTTTGAAATTTCCGTTTAGGAAGGAGTATTTTAATAAATACATGGTGAATCTCATCGCATCCAACAGCTTGTGATTTTATTGATGGGAGGATGAATGAAATTTTCTTTTAGTGTATGAATATCTAAATCATCTGGTAATGACTGGAACCTCTTGTTTAAGCCTATTTCTCTTATATATTTCTACTTTTGCTTAGAAGATAACGCATATTTGAATTTAGAACCATAATACTTTGTTTTGGCGATTCGAGTAGCACAAGATGCTTTGCGACGTGCGGACTTAAATGCGTCATGATAAACTGCACTTCTCTAGCGCTTCCAGTTACTATAAGCATTGTCTCGGTCTGATATTAATCGTTTTACGTAATTCTTGAACCACGGGTGCTTTTTTATGCGGGGGTGGACGACTAGGATGGAACGGAGGCATTAAACAAGCTTTGGATATATGAAATAATATATGAATTATATGAGGATTCTTTGAAAAAATTAAAAGCTCATAAAATTTTGCTATTGAAACTACAATTCCCTCATCATTTTTTCTTTTGAAGGGGTACCATTCTTAATAAAATTGTCAAATTATTTTAGTGATACAATGACTTAGTGTAACATTATTACTGCATCAATGGAGTTTAGTTTTCCCGATTTTCATCATCAATATTTTTAAACAATGGACCGTAGATTTTCATATGGTATGATTTTGGTGAAAAAGATATCGCGTTTCAGTTTAAGTAATATAAAACGTAAATAACAGAATCGAATAAATGGCAAATGGATGACTTGACTTTACTTTACTTTATTGTGGACATTGAATATAGCGAAATATTTTTTAATGAAAATTATTCCTGAGACTGTTGCCTGATATGACATTCTAATAAAATAACAGTGTTATGATTTTGAAGAGAAGAAAACAATCAAATTATAATGCGTTACATATTCAAAGGCTACTTGAAGAATATTGCAACTAAATACGACCTATTTATTATTTAAAGTATTTATTTATTGTATCGGAATACCAGTCCAATGGTTTGTACCAAATCTATATTTTAAAAGTTAAAATGAAAGAAACTATTGAGCGTCATAAATAGTCTTGTTGTCCGACTATGATTTTATCTCAATTTGTTGATAAAGTACATTCGTTCATCCCTTTTAAGAGGACAATTACGATATTTGTTACACAAATGTACTGCATTTGAAACCTCAGTAGGGCGTCTGATATTTTTTTTGGAAAGGTTCTAAACGTTTTGATATAATAAGTACACTTCCAATGTTTTAATTGATGGGTAAATATAACAGAAAATGGTCCAATACTAAAATAAAGTAAGTTTTTAGGCCTTGGGAACAAAAGCCAGTATATTTATGACAAGTTGAAAATATAAAAAAAATGTTGTATCGAATCCTGTGTTTTGATTTACAAAAAATTTACAAAGACAGTGAAAGTAAAGTGACCGAAAAGACTTGGTTCAAAAAATTGGCCAATCCATCTCAAATAATCCACGCCGTACTGATTTTTTAGAAATATAATGGAAATGGGAATATTTTTTCAACGTTCAAACTTCTATGTATGGAACTGCTCGCAAAACAGCGGTCTGTTTTGAAACAAGTAGATACACATGGAAAAGGTAATTTGCAATGTTGAATCTGCGCACAATTGTTATTTTAAGCATTAAATTTGACCCAGTTGTGGCAATTTTCATTCCATTATTGAAATAGCGATATTTCACTATTGCAGAAATATTTTTGAATAGCACGAAAATTAGCATAAAATATTTTTTTGTAATTTATAGGCATTACCAAGATATTGTGTCATTATTATGATTATCATTATCACAAATATCATGAGTGATTAAATTATACAATAAATTTATATATTGTGGTTACTTTTTATGGTTGTTTTCACAGCAATCGTTACGAAAAAATATTTCGGATTCCTTGAATAAGATTGTCCGATTGTCTAGAATGAACTTGCTGAAATAAAATACATTTTATAAACATAAGTAAAACAATTTTCCATTTCGTACCAAATTTGGCCTAATTTATATATAAAGGCTCTTTAATGGCTCTAGCACATCTATTCAAAAATTCTTCATCAATATCTTCCTCATTAGAAATTTCACTCATTTCCATATCGTGGAATATGTTTTGGACATCCTTGTTCTCTATCATCCATTCGCGATATCCCAGAATGCATATAATTCCGCACACTACAATATGATAAAATTATCATAAATATATTAGAAATTCTATTTCTGTTCCTATTTCTGGTTCAGTTTTACGCATTGTAAAGCAAAATTTCAAATCATAAGTACGCTGAGTCAGAGTCAGCGTCACGTCGTTCATCATGTAAGAAGCGAAAAATGTCTTAATTGCATTGTGTATACTTTCCTTAAAGGAACACAATCGACTTTTTCGTCCTCAATTATCCCATTAATTGCATAATTTTATAGTAAAATTCTCACATTTATATTCAGAAACTATATTTTGTATAAATAACTTTATAAGATTTGTTAGGAAATATCAATTAGACACGTAAATGGATTTAGTATAAAAGTCCCGTCAAGTAAAGATATGAGTATAAAACGTCCAAATGTGGTGTCCGCATGCACATTTTGTTTTGGGGTCCATTGACCAACTAATTTCTAGATACTTGCCAATTAATAGAAAAAGCAAATGATTCGTAAAGCCAGCGTAGAGTAAAATTGGTACAAAGCCCACTTCAATCAATTTTAATGAAGTAGCGACTGCTATATTTAGATTATTAATCATCTTGAGCTTCTAAGCAATTAATAATTCTGAACTGCATAAAAAATGACGCTTCTTTCGATTCACAAGTTCATGATCTAACTGTGTAGATATAAAAGAGATAAATAGATATTAATGGTGGTATATGGTTGAATAGATATATTTGTCTCAATTACATGCGGTATAATTAACACACATATGGGTCATTCACATGCGATATATTTTAACACACAAATGCCTCAAATATGTTTAGAAATGAATTGCAGACCAAATCATTTTCGTATTTTAATTAATGAAGTAACCATTAATGAAATTGTGCTTGGCTAAACTTAAGTGTTGAATGTCCGCCATTTGAACGCCCCATCGCTATTGTTGGTAAGGACTGAACAGAAAATGTACCATCATAGATATTAAGAATGTTCAGATAAATTTTCAACTTTATAGGAATTTGTGAATATCCATTATAAATCAAAATAAAAGCAAAAGAATCATAAATATCGTAATGTTTTTGGTGGGAGGTGAACAATTCATTTCATTTATAGACGAAATTTTAAGAGTAAGTAGCTCCCCACTAAAAAGCCAAAAAAAACTTTGTATGAACTTGATCAGTTTTGTTGGACCATGTTCAGTACCAGCTTACCTCTGAGGCAAAGCAAAAAATAAATGCTTGACTTTCTTAAAGGATGCAATCTAAGCATTTGTGATCCTCTCTGTATAGCAATTTTTGTATATGCTACATAAAATTCCGTTTTTAAGAAATTATCGATATAAACTTTAAAATTTTTGTTTGTAATAGATACACAGTAATTAAAAAGAAGAACACTTTCACAAAGTGCCGGATTCAACTCTCAGTATTACGTTCAGAAGTACATAGACCTTCCTCGTTCTTTCATGTATTAAAGTATTTCGAAAACGGAATTCAATTTAAAAGGTTCTCAGTTCTGTGGTAGTCCTGTACACGAGCGATTGGGCTAAAATTGATTCAGGAAGTGATGCCGATCAAGAATAGAAGATCTCTAAGGTAGGCTCTCCTACTTTTCGCTTTACGTTTTTTAAACAATTAATTTTATTTACCGAAAATTTTAACGGTTCTAGTGCTCCATGCATTTTTTTAATGCTTTCACCTTTGCCAAGCTTTATTTGTGGGTGTGATCAATAGTCGATCCAATGCGATCCGATCCAAGGCGATCCAGTGCGCCTGCAACAAATATATTTATCCTAAAGATATCAAAAATTGTGGTCCTAGTTATAAAATATGTTGCATTTTTAGCGAAAAGGTAAGAGAAAATTTCAATACCACACGCCTTAGAAGTCATTTTTTTCTCATTAAACACTTGAGGATAACAATTTTTAAAACTTTTTTTTTCACAAAAAGCACAACTTTGTCAAGTTTTGCGCAAGCAAGCTAATTTTTCTCTCTATATTTTTTCTTTTTTTTTTTTTGTTTTTTGCGTTAGAGAAACAAAACTAAGTGTAAGAATTTTTTTTTAATTTTTTCAAAAATTTTTCAAATTGTTTTACGTTATAAAAATAACGGTATACAAAGTATTGTTTTTCACGTGTTCCTTTCTTTCATTTCTTCTTCTTCTTCTTTTTATTTGGAAACTATACATATTATGCGCGTAAAATTTTATCAAGAAATATATAGAAATGTTGCTAGTTACAATTTTACAACAATGTTGCTAAATGTATATAAACATAATACCACAGTGAACTTAGTTTATTTTCTACTCCATTTTGGGACGCAAATAATTTCCGTTACTTTTATAAATCTAAATATGTGAACTACATATGTTTTTAGATTTTGTTTATTCTATATAAATCATACTGAAAAAGAAATATGTACTAGAAATTGTCCTTGTTTTACCAATTATAACTGCTATATGTGTAGCAAATTTGTTTTGTAGTTCTCTGTTTACAGTTCTGTTGAGCATTTGCAATAATTTTCTTAGCTTTTATGCATGCGACTTAAAATAGATTTTGTAACTAAAGGAAGAGTTTATGTAAATTTGTACTTCACTTTTATTTACCATCTACCAAAATTATAATGCTTGTAGAGAGTATTATTTTACTATTGTACAAATAGCTCTAGAATAAATTTGGAAATGTACAAATTTTCAGTAATTAACTGGAAAAACGTTTTTATATAATATACAATGATTAATGGACATATTAATATAATCGATATGGTAATAAGTGATAATAAATAAAATGAAAAATGAAAAATAAACGTTACGTTGAATATTTTCCCTCCTCTTGGACCGGCCAAAGCTGACTTAAAAATGTTCGTCAAGACGTGTAAAAAAGATAATCCATACATATACTTTCATATTTATTAATATATTAAAGTACCATCTACAGTGTTCTATGTAACTACGGATAACTACACATGTATCATTTTCAATTATTTTCTTTAAACTTTCTACCCTAATGTTCTAAAGGTAAATGTATATATGCATGTAAATTTTAAAGTTTAACTGTAGCAAATAAAAGTAAAATTCCCCTATCATTGACATAACAACAGCAAAGGTACAGCTTCTCTTTAACTTATATTTATACTAAAAATTGCCTCATAAAAGTATAAAAATGAAATAAAGTAGTAGATGATCTAGCAGTATACCTAAACGCAACCTACTAAATAAACATTTCTGCAACATAAGTTAAATTTATTACATTCTTGATATCCAAATTTATTATTCTTCCGCTAAGTTCAACTTAAAGAAAGAAATGCTTCTTATCTCTTTCTTTACATTAAACTTTAGTATAGTTTTATGAGAGAAACAAGTATAGTTTCCCCATCTCTTTGTTTAACCTTACAAAATAATAATATGAAGGTTTGATATTTTTTGTATAGTAGCTCACGTCAATTTTAATAAATTAAATTTCGCTGTAGACGGTGATTTTAGTATAGCGTATAACAAATACGTTTTGTTTATTTTTAAAGACTTCTTTTTACATTTAGGATTGTAAGAAAAAGATAAATCACAAAACGAAAACAGAAATAGATGAAAACAAAATATAAGAATTAAAGCAAAGAAATTAATAATGGGAAAATAATATATATTACATTAGTGAAAATTTAATCAGCGACTTGGTAGTTTTGACGAGGTTTGCAGATCTCTTAATTACTACTTGACACTAAGGCCAATTAAAAATTAAAGATTTCGCAAATGGGAAGCCAGTATAGAAAAGTTGAAGACTTTTAATTATAAACACGCAAAAAAATTTTACAGTTTCCTGGTCCATTGTAATTAGCTTGGATTTGCAGTATTGAAGTCATGCACTTTCAGAAAAATAAAACAAATTGACAAGTGGCATTCTTTTATCAAATGTGTCAAATATTTCAAAAATTAAGAGTGACAAAATTGAGTAAGAAAATGCAGAACGTGGGTCACGAAGTTATTAAATAGAGAGGTTCTTGGAGTAGACATCAACTTATCAATCACAGGCACAGTATTTGTACTTGAGGTACAGGCACCAAATGAATAAGTTATCAAGTTAAAAAGGACTACAACCGCACCAGTAGCAAGCAACAATCACAAGCAAATTATAACGCGTAACGTTTTATTTTCATAATTGATTTTTAATGTTGTACTGAATGTCTAAAAATTGCAATGGAATCACAATCGCATGATTAAAACATTTATCAGGTGGAGCAATAGCTGAATAGCGATACAAACGAACAATGTATCCAAATAGATTATGTGAGGATTCTTTTGAAATTTCCGTTTAGGAAGGAGTATTTTAATAAATACATGGTGAATCTCATCGCATCCAACAGCTTGTGATTTTATTGATGGGAGGATGAATGAAATTTTCTTTTAGTGTATGAATATCTAAATCATCTGGTAATGACTGGAACCTCTTGTTTAAGCCTATTTCTCTTATATATTTCTACTTTTGCTTAGAAGATAACGCATATTTGAATTTAGAACCATAATACTTTGTTTTGGCGATTCGAGTAGCACAAGATGCTTTGCGACGTGCGGACTTAAATGCGTCATGATAAACTGCACTTCTCTAGCGCTTCCAGTTACTATAAGCATTGTCTCGGTCTGATATTAATCGTTTTACGTAATTCTTGAACCACGGGTGCTTTTTTATGCGGGGGTGGACGACTAGGATGGAACGGAGGCATTAAACAAGCTTTGGATATATGAAATAATATATGAATTATATGAGGATTCTTTGAAAAAATTAAAAGCTCATAAAATTTTGCTATTGAAACTACAATTCCCTCATCATTTTTTCTTTTGAAGGGGTACCATTCTTAATAAAATTGTCAAATTATTTTAGTGATACAATGACTTAGTGTAACATTATTACTGCATCAATGGAGTTTAGTTTTCCCGATTTTCATCATCAATATTTTTAAACAATGGACCGTAGATTTTCATATGGTATGATTTTGGTGAAAAAGATATCGCGTTTCAGTTTAAGTAATGTAAAACGTAAATAACAGAATCGAATAAATGGCAAATGGATGACTTGACTTTACTTTACTTTATTGTGGACATTGAATATAGCGAAATATTTTTTAATGAAAATTATTCCTGAGACTGTTGCCTGATATGACATTCTAATAAAATAACAGTGTTATGATTTTGAAGAGAAGAAAACAATCAAATTATAATGCGTTACATATTCAAAGGCTACTTGAAGAATATTGCAACTAAATACGACCTATTTATTATTTAAAGTATTTATTTATTGTATCGGAATACCAGTCCAATGGTTTGTACCAAATCTATATTTTAAAAGTTAAAATGAAAGAAACTATTGAGCGTCATAAATAGTCTTGTTGTCCGACTATGATTTTATCTCAATTTGTTGATAAAGTACATTCGTTCATCCCTTTTAAGAGGACAATTACGATATTTGTTACACAAATGTACTGCATTTGAAACCTCAGTAGGGCGTCTGATATTTTTTTTGGAAAGGTTCTAAACGTTTTGATATAATAAGTACACTTCCAATGTTTTAATTGATGGGTAAATATAACAGAAAATGGTCCAATACTAAAATAAAGTAAGTTTTTAGGCCTTGGGAACAAAAGCCAGTATATTTATGACAAGTTGAAAATATAAAAAAAATGTTGTATCGAATCCTGTGTTTTGATTTACAAAAAATTTACAAAGACAGTGAAAGTAAAGTGACCGAAAAGACTTGGTTCAAAAAATTGGCCAATCCATCTCAAATAATCCACGCCGTACTGATTTTTTAGAAATATAATGGAAATGGGAATATTTTTTCAACGTTCAAACTTCTATGTATGGAACTGCTCGCAAAACAGCGGTCTGTTTTGAAACAAGTAGATACACATGGAAAAGGTAATTTGCAATGTTGAATCTGCGCACAATTGTTATTTTAAGCATTAAATTTGACCCAGTTGTGGCAATTTTCATTCCATTATTGAAATAGCGATATTTCACTATTGCAGAAATATTTTTGAATAGCACGAAAATTAGCATAAAATATTTTTTTGTAATTTATAGGCATTACCAAGATATTGTGTCATTATTATGATTATCATTATCACAAATATCATGAGTGATTAAATTATACAATAAATTTATATATTGTGGTTACTTTTTATGGTTGTTTTCACAGCAATCGTTACGAAAAAATATTTCGGATTCCTTGAATAAGATTGTCCGATTGTCTAGAATGAACTTGCTGAAATAAAATACATTTTATAAACATAAGTAAAACAATTTTCCATTTCGTACCAAATTTGGCCTAATTTATATATAAAGGCTCTTTAATGGCTCTAGCACATCTATTCAAAAATTCTTCATCAATATCTTCCTCATTAGAAATTTCACTCATTTCCATATCGTGGAATATGTTTTGGACATCCTTGTTCTCTATCATCCATTCGCGATATCCCAGAATGCATATAATTCCGCACACTACAATATGATAAAATTATCATAAATATATTAGAAATTCTATTTCTGTTCCTATTTCTGGTTCAGTTTTACGCATTGTAAAGCAAAATTTCAAATCATAAGTACGCTGAGTCAGAGTCAGCGTCACGTCGTTCATCATGTAAGAAGCGAAAAATGTCTTAATTGCATTGTGTATACTTTCCTTAAAGGAACACAATCGACTTTTTCGTCCTCAATTATCCCATTAATTGCATAATTTTATAGTAAAATTCTCACATTTATATTCAGAAACTATATTTTGTATAAATAACTTTATAAGATTTGTTAGGAAATATCAATTAGACACGTAAATGGATTTAGTATAAAAGTCCCGTCAAGTAAAGATATGAGTATAAAACGTCCAAATGTGGTGTCCGCATGCACATTTTGTTTTGGGGTCCATTGACCAACTAATTTCTAGATACTTGCCAATTAATAGAAAAAGCAAATGATTCGTAAAGCCAGCGTAGAGTAAAATTGGTACAAAGCCCACTTCAATCAATTTTAATGAAGTAGCGACTGCTATATTTAGATTATTAATCATCTTGAGCTTCTAAGCAATTAATAATTCTGAACTGCATAAAAAATGACGCTTCTTTCGATTCACAAGTTCATGATCTAACTGTGTAGATATAAAAGAGATAAATAGATATTAATGGTGGTATATGGTTGAATAGATATATTTGTCTCAATTACATGCGGTATAATTAACACACATATGGGTCATTCACATGCGATATATTTTAACACACAAATGCCTCAAATATGTTTAGAAATGAATTGCAGACCAAATCATTTTCGTATTTTAATTAATGAAGTAACCATTAATGAAATTGTGCTTGGCTAAACTTAAGTGTTGAATGTCCGCCATTTGAACGCCCCATCGCTATTGTTGGTAAGGACTGAACAGAAAATGTACCATCATAGATATTAAGAATGTTCAGATAAATTTTCAACTTTATAGGAATTTGTGAATATCCATTATAAATCAAAATAAAAGCAAAAGAATCATAAATATCGTAATGTTTTTGGTGGGAGGTGAACAATTCATTTCATTTATAGACGAAATTTTAAGAGTAAGTAGCTCCCCACTAAAAAGCCAAAAAAAACTTTGTATGAACTTGATCAGTTTTGTTGGACCATGTTCAGTACCAGCTTACCTCTGAGGCAAAGCAAAAAATAAATGCTTGACTTTCTTAAAGGATGCAATCTAAGCATTTGTGATCCTCTCTGTATAGCAATTTTTGTATATGCTACATAAAATTCCGTTTTTAAGAAATTATCGATATAAACTTTAAAATTTTTGTTTGTAATAGATACACAGTAATTAAAAAGAAGAACACTTTCACAAAGTGCCGGATTCAACTCTCAGTATTACGTTCAGAAGTACATAGACCTTCCTCGTTCTTTCATGTATTAAAGTATTTCGAAAACGGAATTCAATTTAAAAGGTTCTCAGTTCTGTGGTAGTCCTGTACACGAGCGATTGGGCTAAAATTGATTCAGGAAGTGATGCCGATCAAGAATAGAAGATCTCTAAGGTAGGCTCTCCTATATTTCGCTTTACGTTTTTTAAACAATTAATTTTATTTACCGAAAATTTTAACGGTTCTAGTGCTCCATGCATTTTTTTAATGCTTTCACCTTTGCCAAGCTTTATTTGTGGGTGTGATCAATAGTCGATCCAATGCGATCCGATCCAAGGCGATCCAGTGCGCCTGCAACAAATATATTTATCCTAAAGATATCAAAAATTGTGGTCCTAGTTATAAAATATGTTGCATTTTTAGCGAAAAGGTAAGAGAAAATTTCAATACCACACGCCTTAGAAGTCATTTTTTTCTCATTAAACACTTGAGGATAACAATTTTTAAAACTTTTTTTTTCACAAAAAGCACAACTTTGTCAAGTTTTGCGCAAGCAAGCTAATTTTTCTCTCTATATTTTTTCTTTTTTTTTTTTTGTTTTTTGCGTTAGAGAAACAAAACTAAGTGTAAGAATTTTTTTTTAATTTTTTCAAAAATTTTTCAAATTGTTTTACGTTATAAAAATAACGGTATACAAAGTATTGTTTTTCACGTGTTCCTTTTCTTTCATTTCTTCTTCTTCTTCTTTTTATTTGGAAACTATACATATTATGCGCGTAAAATTTTATCAAGAAATATATAGAAATGTTGCTAGTTACAATTTTACAACAATGTTGCTAAATGTATATAAACATAATACCACAGTGAACTTAGTTTATTTTCTACTCCATTTTGGGACGCAAATAATTTCCGTTACTTTTATAAATCTAAATATGTGAACTACATATGTTTTTAGATTTTGTTTATTCTATATAAATCATACTGAAAAAGAAATATGTACTAGAAATTGTCCTTGTTTTACCAATTATAACTGCTATATGTGTAGCAAATTTGTTTTGTAGTTCTCTGTTTACAGTTCTGTTGAGCATTTGCAATAATTTTCTTAGCTTTTATGCATGCGACTTAAAATAGATTTTGTAACTAAAGGAAGAGTTTATGTAAATTTGTACTTCACTTTTATTTACCATCTACCAAAATTATAATGCTTGTAGAGAGTATTATTTTACTATTGTACAAATAGCTCTAGAATAAATTTGGAAATGTACAAATTTTCAGTAATTAACTGGAAAAACGTTTTTATATAATATACAATGATTAATGGACATATTAATATAATCGATATGGTAATAAGTGATAATAAATAAAATGAAAAATGAAAAATAAACGTTACGTTGAATATTTTCCCTCCTCTTGGACCGGCCAAAGCTGACTTAAAAATGTTCGTCAAGACGTGTAAAAAAGATAATCCATACATATACTTTCATATTTATTAATATATTAAAGTACCATCTACAGTGTTCTATGTAACTACGGATAACTACACATGTATCATTTTCAATTATTTTCTTTAAACTTTCTACCCTAATGTTCTAAAGGTAAATGTATATATGCATGTAAATTTTAAAGTTTAACTGTAGCAAATAAAAGTAAAATTCCCCTATCATTGACATAACAACAGCAAAGGTACAGCTTCTCTTTAACTTATATTTATACTAAAAATTGCCTCATAAAAGTATAAAAATGAAATAAAGTAGTAGATGATCTAGCAGTATACCTAAACGCAACCTACTAAATAAACATTTCTGCAACATAAGTTAAATTTATTACATTCTTGATATCCAAATTTATTATTCTTCCGCTAAGTTCAACTTAAAGAAAGAAATGCTTCTTATCTCTTTCTTTACATTAAACTTTAGTATAGTTTTATGAGAGAAACAAGTATAGTTTCCCCATCTCTTTGTTTAACCTTACAAAATAATAATATGAAGGTTTGATATTTTTTGTATAGTAGCTCACGTCAATTTTAATAAATTAAATTTCGCTGTAGACGGTGATTTTAGTATAGCGTATAACAAATACGTTTTGTTTATTTTTAAAGACTTCTTTTTACATTTAGGATTGTAAGAAAAAGATAAATCACAAAACGAAAACAGAAATAGATGAAAACAAAATATAAGAATTAAAGCAAAGAAATTAATAATGGGAAAATAATATATATTACATTAGTGAAAATTTAATCAGCGACTTGGTAGTTTTGACGAGGTTTGCAGATCTCTTAATTACTACTTGACACTAAGGCCAATTAAAAATTAAAGATTTCGCAAATGGGAAGCCAGTATAGAAAAGTTGAAGACTTTTAATTATAAACACGCAAAAAAATTTTACAGTTTCCTGGTCCATTGTAATTAGCTTGGATTTGCAGTATTGAAGTCATGCACTTTCAGAAAAATAAAACAAATTGACAAGTGGCATTCTTTTATCAAATGTGTCAAATATTTCAAAAATTAAGAGTGACAAAATTGAGTAAGAAAATGCAGAACGTGGGTCACGAAGTTATTAAATAGAGAGGTTCTTGGAGTAGACATCAACTTATCAATCACAGGCACAGTATTTGTACTTGAGGTACAGGCACCAAATGAATAAGTTATCAAGTTAAAAAGGACTACAACCGCACCAGTAGCAAGCAACAATCACAAGCAAATTATAACGCGTAACGTTTTATTTTCATAATTGATTTTTAATGTTGTACTGAATGTCTAAAAATTGCAATGGAATCACAATCGCATGATTAAAACATTTATCAGGTGGAGCAATAGCTGAATAGCGATACAAACGAACAATGTATCCAAATAGATTATGTGAGGATTCTTTTGAAATTTCCGTTTAGGAAGGAGTATTTTAATAAATACATGGTGAATCTCATCGCATCCAACAGCTTGTGATTTTATTGATGGGAGGATGAATGAAATTTTCTTTTAGTGTATGAATATCTAAATCATCTGGTAATGACTGGAACCTCTTGTTTAAGCCTATTTCTCTTATATATTTCTACTTTTGCTTAGAAGATAACGCATATTTGAATTTAGAACCATAATACTTTGTTTTGGCGATTCGAGTAGCACAAGATGCTTTGCGACGTGCGGACTTAAATGCGTCATGATAAACTGCACTTCTCTAGCGCTTCCAGTTACTATAAGCATTGTCTCGGTCTGATATTAATCGTTTTACGTAATTCTTGAACCACGGGTGCTTTTTTATGCGGGGGTGGACGACTAGGATGGAACGGAGGCATTAAACAAGCTTTGGATATATGAAATAATATATGAATTATATGAGGATTCTTTGAAAAAATTAAAAGCTCATAAAATTTTGCTATTGAAACTACAATTCCCTCATCATTTTTTCTTTTGAAGGGGTACCATTCTTAATAAAATTGTCAAATTATTTTAGTGATACAATGACTTAGTGTAACATTATTACTGCATCAATGGAGTTTAGTTTTCCCGATTTTCATCATCAATATTTTTAAACAATGGACCGTAGATTTTCATATGGTATGATTTTGGTGAAAAAGATATCGCGTTTCAGTTTAAGTAATGTAAAACGTAAATAACAGAATCGAATAAATGGCAAATGGATGACTTGACTTTACTTTACTTTATTGTGGACATTGAATATAGCGAAATATTTTTTAATGAAAA
The DNA here is from genome assembly GCA_023089585.1 of Melophagus ovinus. Classification (NCBI taxonomy): domain Eukaryota; kingdom Metazoa; phylum Arthropoda; class Insecta; order Diptera; family Hippoboscidae; genus Melophagus; species Melophagus ovinus. Next base: position 39,242 of record JAKKIB010000021.1, read on the forward strand.
TTATTCCTGAGACTGTTGCCTGATATGACATTCTAATAAAATAACAGTGTTATGATTTTGAAGAGAAGAAAACAATCAAATTATAATGCGTTACATATTCAAAGGCTACTTGAAGAATATTGCAACTAAATACGACCTATTTATTATTTAAAGTATTTATTTATTGTATCGGAATACCAGTCCAATGGTTTGTACCAAATCTATATTTTAAAAGTTAAAATGAAAGAAACTATTGAGCGTCATAAATAGTCTTGTTGTCCGACTATGATTTTATCTCAATTTGTTGATAAAGTACATTCGTTCATCCCTTTTAAGAGGACAATTACGATATTTGTTACACAAATGTACTGCATTTGAAACCTCAGTAGGGCGTCTGATATTTTTTTGGAAAGGTTCTAAACGTTTTGATATAATAAGTACACTTCCAATGTTTTAATTGATGGGTAAATATAACAGAAAATGGTCCAATACTAAAATAAAGTAAGTTTTTAGGCCTTGGGAACAAAAGCCAGTATATTTATGACAAGTTGAAAATATAAAAAAAATGTTGTATCGAATCCTGTGTTTTGATTTACAAAAAATTTACAAAGACAGTGAAAGTAAAGTGACCGAAAAGACTTGGTTCAAAAAATTGGCCAATCCATCTCAAATAATCCACGCCGTACTGATTTTTTAGAAATATAATGGAAATGGGAATATTTTTTCAACGTTCAAACTTCTATGTATGGAACTGCTCGCAAAACAGCGGTCTGTTTTGAAACAAGTAGATACACATGGAAAAGGTAATTTGCAATGTTGAATCTGCGCACAATTGTTATTTTAAGCATTAAATTTGACCCAGTTGTGGCAATTTTCATTCCATTATTGAAATAGCGATATTTCACTATTGCAGAAATATTTTTGAATAGCACGAAAATTAGCATAAAATATTTTTTTGTAATTTATAGGCATTACCAAGATATTGTGTCATTATTATGATTATCATTATCACAAATATCATGAGTGATTAAATTATACAATAAATTTATATATTGTGGTTACTTTTTATGGTTGTTTTCACAGCAATCGTTACGAAAAAATATTTCGGATTCCTTGAATAAGATTGTCCGATTGTCTAGAATGAACTTGCTGAAATAAAATACATTTTATAAACATAAGTAAAACAATTTTCCATTTCGTACCAAATTTGGCCTAATTTATATATAAAGGCTCTTTAATGGCTCTAGCACATCTATTCAAAAATTCTTCATCAATATCTTCCTCATTAGAAATTTCACTCATTTCCATATCGTGGAATATGTTTTGGACATCCTTGTTCTCTATCATCCATTCGCGATATCCCAGAATGCATATAATTCCGCACACTACAATATGATAAAATTATCATAAATATATTAGAAATTCTATTTCTGTTCCTATTTCTGGTTCAGTTTTACGCATTGTAAAGCAAAATTTCAAATCATAAGTACGCTGAGTCAGAGTCAGCGTCACGTCGTTCATCATGTAAGAAGCGAAAAATGTCTTAATTGCATTGTGTATACTTTCCTTAAAGGAACACAATCGACTTTTTCGTCCTCAATTATCCCATTAATTGCATAATTTTATAGTAAAATTCTCACATTTATATTCAGAAACTATATTTTGTATAAATAACTTTATAAGATTTGTTAGGAAATATCAATTAGACACGTAAATGGATTTAGTATAAAAGTCCCGTCAAGTAAAGATATGAGTATAAAACGTCCAAATGTGGTGTCCGCATGCACATTTTGTTTTGGGGTCCATTGACCAACTAATTTCTAGATACTTGCCAATTAATAGAAAAAGCAAATGATTCGTAAAGCCAGCGTAGAGTAAAATTGGTACAAAGCCCACTTCAATCAATTTTAATGAAGTAGCGACTGCTATATTTAGATTATTAATCATCTTGAGCTTCTAAGCAATTAATAATTCTGAACTGCATAAAAAATGACGCTTCTTTCGATTCACAAGTTCATGATCTAACTGTGTAGATATAAAAGAGATAAATAGATATTAATGGTGGTATATGGTTGAATAGATATATTTGTCTCAATTACATGCGGTATAATTAACACACATATGGGTCATTCACATGCGATATATTTTAACACACAAATGCCTCAAATATGTTTAGAAATGAATTGCAGACCAAATCATTTTCGTATTTTAATTAATGAAGTAACCATTAATGAAATTGTGCTTGGCTAAACTTAAGTGTTGAATGTCCGCCATTTGAACGCCCCATCGCTATTGTTGGTAAGGACTGAACAGAAAATGTACCATCATAGATATTAAGAATGTTCAGATAAATTTTCAACTTTATAGGAATTTGTGAATATCCATTATAAATCAAAATAAAAGCAAAAGAATCATAAATATCGTAATGTTTTTGGTGGGAGGTGAACAATTCATTTCATTTATAGACGAAATTTTAAGAGTAAGTAGCTCCCCACTAAAAAGCCAAAAAAAACTTTGTATGAACTTGATCAGTTTTGTTGGACCATGTTCAGTACCAGCTTACCTCTGAGGCAAAGCAAAAAATAAATGCTTGACTTTCTTAAAGGATGCAATCTAAGCATTTGTGATCCTCTCTGTATAGCAATTTTTGTATATGCTACATAAAATTCCGTTTTTAAGAAATTATCGATATAAACTTTAAAATTTTTGTTTGTAATAGATACACAGTAATTAAAAAGAAGAACACTTTCACAAAGTGCCGGATTCAACTCTCAGTATTACGTTCAGAAGTACATAGACCTTCCTCGTTCTTTCATGTATTAAAGTATTTCGAAAACGGAATTCAATTTAAAAGGTTCTCAGTTCTGTGGTAGTCCTGTACACGAGCGATTGGGCTAAAATTGATTCAGGAAGTGATGCCGATCAAGAATAGAAGATCTCTAAGGTAGGCTCTCCTATATTTCGCTTTACGTTTTTTAAACAATTAATTTTATTTACCGAAAATTTTAACGGTTCTAGTGCTCCATGCATTTTTTTAATGCTTTCACCTTTGCCAAGCTTTATTTGTGGGTGTGATCAATAGTCGATCCAATGCGATCCGATCCAAGGCGATCCAGTGCGCCTGCAACAAATATATTTATCCTAAAGATATCAAAAATTGTGGTCCTAGTTATAAAATATGTTGCATTTTTAGCGAAAAGGTAAGAGAAAATTTCAATACCACACGCCTTAGAAGTCATTTTTTTCTCATTAAACACTTGAGGATAACAATTTTTAAAACTTTTTTTTTCACAAAAAGCACAACTTTGTCAAGTTTTGCGCAAGCAAGCTAATTTTTCTCTCTATATTTTTTCTTTTTTTTTTTTTGTTTTTTGCGTTAGAGAAACAAAACTAAGTGTAAGAATTTTTTTTTAATTTTTTCAAAAATTTTTCAAATTGTTTTACGTTATAAAAATAACGGTATACAAAGTATTGTTTTTCACGTGTTCCTTTCCTTTCATTTCTTCTTCTTCTTCTTTTTATTTGGAAACTATACATATTATGCGCGTAAAATTTTATCAAGAAATATATAGAAATGTTGCTAGTTACAATTTTACAACAATGTTGCTAAATGTATATAAACATAATACCACAGTGAACTTAGTTTATTTTCTACTCCATTTTGGGACGCAAATAATTTCCGTTACTTTTATAAATCTAAATATGTGAACTACATATGTTTTTAGATTTTGTTTATTCTATATAAATCATACTGAAAAAGAAATATGTACTAGAAATTGTCCTTGTTTTACCAATTATAACTGCTATATGTGTAGCAAATTTGTTTTGTAGTTCTCTGTTTACAGTTCTGTTGAGCATTTGCAATAATTTTCTTAGCTTTTATGCATGCGACTTAAAATAGATTTTGTAACTAAAGGAAGAGTTTATGTAAATTTGTACTTCACTTTTATTTACCATCTACCAAAATTATAATGCTTGTAGAGAGTATTATTTTACTATTGTACAAATAGCTCTAGAATAAATTTGGAAATGTACAAATTTTCAGTAATTAACTGGAAAAACGTTTTTATATAATATACAATGATTAATGGACATATTAATATAATCGATATGGTAATAAGTGATAATAAATAAAATGAAAAATGAAAAATAAACGTTACGTTGAATATTTTCCCTCCTCTTGGACCGGCCAAAGCTGACTTAAAAATGTTCGTCAAGACGTGTAAAAAAGATAATCCATACATATACTTTCATATTTATTAATATATTAAAGTACCATCTACAGTGTTCTATGTAACTACGGATAACTACACATGTATCATTTTCAATTATTTTCTTTAAACTTTCTACCCTAATGTTCTAAAGGTAAATGTATATATGCATGTAAATTTTAAAGTTTAACTGTAGCAAATAAAAGTAAAATTCCCCTATCATTGACATAACAACAGCAAAGGTACAGCTTCTCTTTAACTTATATTTATACTAAAAATTGCCTCATAAAAGTATAAAAATGAAATAAAGTAGTAGATGATCTAGCAGTATACCTAAACGCAACCTACTAAATAAACATTTCTGCAACATAAGTTAAATTTATTACATTCTTGATATCCAAATTTATTATTCTTCCGCTAAGTTCAACTTAAAGAAAGAAATGCTTCTTATCTCTTTCTTTACATTAAACTTTAGTATAGTTTTATGAGAGAAACAAGTATAGTTTCCCCATCTCTTTGTTTAACCTTACAAAATAATAATATGAAGGTTTGATATTTTTTGTATAGTAGCTCACGTCAATTTTAATAAATTAAATTTCGCTGTAGACGGTGATTTTAGTATAGCGTATAACAAATACGTTTTGTTTATTTTTAAAGACTTCTTTTTACATTTAGGATTGTAAGAAAAAGATAAATCACAAAACGAAAACAGAAATAGATGAAAACAAAATATAAGAATTAAAGCAAAGAAATTAATAATGGGAAAATAATATATATTACATTAGTGAAAATTTAATCAGCGACTTGGTAGTTTTGACGAGGTTTGCAGATCTCTTAATTACTACTTGACACTAAGGCCAATTAAAAATTAAAGATTTCGCAAATGGGAAGCCAGTATAGAAAAGTTGAAGACTTTTAATTATAAACACGCAAAAAAATTTTATAGTTTCCTGGTCCATTGTAATTAGCTTGGATTTGCAGTATTGAAGTCATGCACTTTCAGAAAAATAAAACAAATTGACAAGTGGCATTCTTTTATCAAATGTGTCAAATATTTCAAAAATTAAGAGTGACAAAATTGAGTAAGAAAATGCAGAACGTGGGTCACGAAGTTATTAAATAGAGAGGTTCTTGGAGTAGACATCAACTTATCAATCACAGGCACAGTATTTGTACTTGAGGTACAGGCACCAAATGAATAAGTTATCAAGTTAAAAAGGACTACAACCGCACCAGTAGCAAGCAACAATCACAAGCAAATTATAACGCGTAACGTTTTATTTTCATAATTGATTTTTAATGTTGTACTGAATGTCTAAAAATTGCAATGGAATCACAATCGCATGATTAAAACATTTATCAGATGGAGCAATAGCTGAATAGCGATACAAACGAACAATGTATCCAAATAGATTATGTGAGGATTCTTTTGAAATTTCCGTTTAGGAAGGAGTATTTTAATAAATACATGGTGAATCTCATCGCATCCAACAGCTTGTGATTTTATTGATGGGAGGATGAATGAAATTTTCTTTTAGTGTATGAATATCTAAATCATCTGGTAATGACTGGAACCTCTTGTTTAAGCCTATTTCTCTTATATATTTCTACTTTTGCTTAGAAGATAACGCATATTTGAATTTAGAACCATAATACTTTGTTTTGGCGATTCGAGTAGCACAAGATGCTTTGCGACGTGCGGACTTAAATGCGTCATGATAAACTGCACTTCTCTAGCGCTTCCAGTTACTATAAGCATTGTCTCGGTCTGATATTAATCGTTTTACGTAATTCTTGAACCACGGGTGCTTTTTTATGCGGGGGTGGACGACTAGGATGGAACGGAGGCATTAAACAAGCTTTGGATATATGAAATAATATATGAATTATATGAGGATTCTTTGAAAAAATTAAAAGCTCATAAAATTTTGCTATTGAAACTACAATTCCCTCATCATTTTTTCTTTTGAAGGGGTACCATTCTTAATAAAATTGTCAAATTATTTTAGTGATACAATGACTTAGTGTAACATTATTACTGCATCAATGGAGTTTAGTTTTCCCGATTTTCATCATCAATATTTTTAAACAATGGACCGTAGATTTTCATATGGTATGATTTTGGTGAAAAAGATATCGCGTTTCAGTTTAAGTAATGTAAAACGTAAATAACAGAATCGAATAAATGGCAAATGGATGACTTGACTTTACTTTACTTTATTGTGGACATTGAATATAGCGAAATATTTTTTAATGAAAATTATTCCTGAGACTGTTGCCTGATATGACATTCTAATAAAATAACAGTGTTATGATTTTGAAGAGAAGAAAACAATCAAATTATAATGCGTTACATATTCAAAGGCTACTTGAAGAATATTGCAACTAAATACGACCTATTTATTATTTAAAGTATTTATTTATTGTATCGGAATACCAGTCCAATGGTTTGTACCAAATCTATATTTTAAAAGTTAAAATGAAAGAAACTATTGAGCGTCATAAATAGTCTTGTTGTCCGACTATGATTTTATCTCAATTTGTTGATAAAGTACATTCGTTCATCCCTTTTAAGAGGACAATTACGATATTTGTTACACAAATGTACTGCATTTGAAACCTCAGTAGGGCGTCTGATATTTTTTTTGGAAAGGTTCTAAACGTTTTGATATAATAAGTACACTTCCAATGTTTTAATTGATGGGTAAATATAACAGAAAATGGTCCAATACTAAAATAAAGTAAGTTTTTAGGCCTTGGGAACAAAAGCCAGTATATTTATGACAAGTTGAAAATATAAAAAAAATGTTGTATCGAATCCTGTGTTTTGATTTACAAAAAATTTACAAAGACAGTGAAAGTAAAGTGACCGAAAAGACTTGGTTCAAAAAATTGGCCAATCCATCTCAAATAATCCACGCCGTACTGATTTTTTAGAAATATAATGGAAATGGGAATATTTTTTCAACGTTCAAACTTCTATGTATGGAACTGCTCGCAAAACAGCGGTCTGTTTTGAAACAAGTAGATACACATGGAAAAGGTAATTTGCAATGTTGAATCTGCGCACAATTGTTATTTTAAGCATTAAATTTGACCCAGTTGTGGCAATTTTCATTCCATTATTGAAATAGCGATATTTCACTATTGCAGAAATATTTTTGAATAGCACGAAAATTAGCATAAAATATTTTTTTGTAATTTATAGGCATTACCAAGATATTGTGTCATTATTATGATTATCATTATCACAAATATCATGAGTGATTAAATTATACAATAAATTTATATATTGTGGTTACTTTTTATGGTTGTTTTCACAGCAATCGTTACGAAAAAATATTTCGGATTCCTTGAATAAGATTGTCCGATTGTCTAGAATGAACTTGCTGAAATAAAATACATTTTATAAACATAAGTAAAACAATTTTCCATTTCGTACCAAATTTGGCCTAATTTATATATAAAGGCTCTTTAATGGCTCTAGCACATCTATTCAAAAATTCTTCATCAATATCTTCCTCATTAGAAATTTCACTCATTTCCATATCGTGGAATATGTTTTGGACATCCTTGTTCTCTATCATCCATTCGCGATATCCCAGAATGCATATAATTCCGCACACTACAATATGATAAAATTATCATAAATATATTAGAAATTCTATTTCTGTTCCTATTTCTGGTTCAGTTTTACGCATTGTAAAGCAAAATTTCAAATCATAAGTACGCTGAGTCAGAGTCAGCGTCACGTCGTTCATCATGTAAGAAGCGAAAAATGTCTTAATTGCATTGTGTATACTTTCCTTAAAGGAACACAATCGACTTTTTCGTCCTCAATTATCCCATTAATTGCATAATTTTATAGTAAAATTCTCACATTTATATTCAGAAACTATATTTTGTATAAATAACTTTATAAGATTTGTTAGGAAATATCAATTAGACACGTAAATGGATTTAGTATAAAAGTCCCGTCAAGTAAAGATATGAGTATAAAACGTCCAAATGTGGTGTCCGCATGCACATTTTGTTTTGGGGTCCATTGACCAACTAATTTCTAGATACTTGCCAATTAATAGAAAAAGCAAATGATTCGTAAAGCCAGCGTAGAGTAAAATTGGTACAAAGCCCACTTCAATCAATTTTAATGAAGTAGCGACTGCTATATTTAGATTATTAATCATCTTGAGCTTCTAAGCAATTAATAATTCTGAACTGCATAAAAAATGACGCTTCTTTCGATTCACAAGTTCATGATCTAACTGTGTAGATATAAAAGAGATAAATAGATATTAATGGTGGTATATGGTTGAATAGATATATTTGTCTCAATTACATGCGGTATAATTAACACACATATGGGTCATTCACATGCGATATATTTTAACACACAAATGCCTCAAATATGTTTAGAAATGAATTGCAGACCAAATCATTTTCGTATTTTAATTAATGAAGTAACCATTAATGAAATTGTGCTTGGCTAAACTTAAGTGTTGAATGTCCGCCATTTGAACGCCCCATCGCTATTGTTGGTAAGGACTGAACAGAAAATGTACCATCATAGATATTAAGAATGTTCAGATAAATTTTCAACTTTATAGGAATTTGTGAATATCCATTATAAATCAAAATAAAAGCAAAAGAATCATAAATATCGTAATGTTTTTGGTGGGAGGTGAACAATTCATTTCATTTATAGACGAAATTTTAAGAGTAAGTAGCTCCCCACTAAAAAGCCAAAAAAAACTTTGTATGAACTTGATCAGTTTTGTTGGACCATGTTCAGTACCAGCTTACCTCTGAGGCAAAGCAAAAAATAAATGCTTGACTTTCTTAAAGGATGCAATCTAAGCATTTGTGATCCTCTCTGTATAGCAATTTTTGTATATGCTACATAAAATTCCGTTTTTAAGAAATTATCGATATAAACTTTAAAATTTTTGTTTGTAATAGATACACAGTAATTAAAAAGAAGAACACTTTCACAAAGTGCCGGATTCAACTCTCAGTATTACGTTCAGAAGTACATAGACCTTCCTCGTTCTTTCATGTATTAAAGTATTTCGAAAACGGAATTCAATTTAAAAGGTTCTCAGTTCTGTGGTAGTCCTGTACACGAGCGATTGGGCTAAAATTGATTCAGGAAGTGATGCCGATCAAGAATAGAAGATCTCTAAGGTAGGCTCTCCTACTTTTCGCTTTACGTTTTTTAAACAATTAATTTTATTTACCGAAAATTTTAACGGTTCTAGTGCTCCATGCATTTTTTTAATGCTTTCACCTTTGCCAAGCTTTATTTGTGGGTGTGATCAATAGTCGATCCAATGCGATCCGATCCAAGGCGATCCAGTGCGCCTGCAACAAATATATTTATCCTAAAGATATCAAAAATTGTGGTCCTAGTTATAAAATATGTTGCATTTTTAGCGAAAAGGTAAGAGAAAATTTCAATACCACACGCCTTAGAAGTCATTTTTTTCTCATTAAACACTTGAGGATAACAATTTTTAAAACTTTTTTTTTCACAAAAAGCACAACTTTGTCAAGTTTTGCGCAAGCAAGCTAATTTTTCTCTCTATATTTTTTCTTTTTTTTTTTTTGTTTTTTGCGTTAGAGAAACAAAACTAAGTGTAAGAATTTTTTTTTAATTTTTTCAAAAATTTTTCAAATTGTTTTACGTTATAAAAATAACGGTATACAAAGTATTGTTTTTCACGTGTTCCTTTTCTTTCATTTCTTCTTCTTCTTCTTTTTATTTGGAAACTATACATATTATGCGCGTAAAATTTTATCAAGAAATATATAGAAATGTTGCTAGTTACAATTTTACAACAATGTTGCTAAATGTATATAAACATAATACCACAGTGAACTTAGTTTATTTTCTACTCCATTTTGGGACGCAAATAATTTCCGTTACTTTTATAAATCTAAATATGTGAACTACATATGTTTTTAGATTTTGTTTATTCTATATAAATCATACTGAAAAAGAAATATGTACTAGAAATTGTCCTTGTTTTACCAATTATAACTGCTATATGTGTAGCAAATTTGTTTTGTAGTTCTCTGTTTACAGTTCTGTTGAGCATTTGCAATAATTTTCTTAGCTTTTATGCATGCGACTTAAAATAGATTTTGTAACTAAAGGAAGAGTTTATGTAAATTTGTACTTCACTTTTATTTACCATCTACCAAAATTATAATGCTTGTAGAGAGTATTATTTTACTATTGTACAAATAGCTCTAGAATAAATTTGGAAATGTACAAATTTTCAGTAATTAACTGGAAAAACGTTTTTATATAATATACAATGATTAATGGACATATTAATATAATCGATATGGTAATAAGTGATAATAAATAAAATGAAAAATGAAAAATAAACGTTACGTTGAATATTTTCCCTCCTCTTGGACCGGCCAAAGCTGACTTAAAAATGTTCGTCAAGACGTGTAAAAAAGATAATCCATACATATACTTTCATATTTATTAATATATTAAAGTACCATCTACAGTGTTCTATGTAACTACGGATAACTACACATGTATCATTTTCAATTATTTTCTTTAAACTTTCTACCCTAATGTTCTAAAGGTAAATGTATATATGCATGTAAATTTTAAAGTTTAACTGTAGCAAATAAAAGTAAAATTCCCCTATCATTGACATAACAACAGCAAAGGTACAGCTTCTCTTTAACTTATATTTATACTAAAAATTGCCTCATAAAAGTATAAAAATGAAATAAAGTAGTAGATGATCTAGCAGTATACCTAAACGCAACCTACTAAATAAACATTTCTGCAACATAAGTTAAATTTATTACATTCTTGATATCCAAATTTATTATTCTTCCGCTAAGTTCAACTTAAAGAAAGAAATGCTTCTTATCTCTTTCTTTACATTAAACTTTAGTATAGTTTTATGAGAGAAACAAGTATAGTTTCCCCATCTCTTTGTTTAACCTTACAAAATAATAATATGAAGGTTTGATATTTTTTGTATAGTAGCTCACGTCAATTTTAATAAATTAAATTTCGCTGTAGACGGTGATTTTAGTATAGCGTATAACAAATACGTTTTGTTTATTTTTAAAGACTTCTTTTTACATTTAGGATTGTAAGAAAAAGATAAATCACAAAACGAAAACAGAAATAGATGAAAACAAAATATAAGAATTAAAGCAAAGAAATTAATAATGGGAAAATAATATATATTACATTAGTGAAAATTTAATCAGCGACTTGGTAGTTTTGACGAGGTTTGCAGATCTCTTAATTACTACTTGACACTAAGGCCAATTAAAAATTAAAGATTTCGCAAATGGGAAGCCAGTATAGAAAAGTTGAAGACTTTTAATTATAAACACGCAAAAAAATTTTACAGTTTCCTGGTCCATTGTAATTAGCTTGGATTTGCAGTATTGAAGTCATGCACTTTCAGAAAAATAAAACAAATTGACAAGTGGCATTCTTTTATCAAATGTGTCAAATATTTCAAAAATTAAGAGTGACAAAATTGAGTAAGAAAATGCAGAACGTGGGTCACGAAGTTATTAAATAGAGAGGTTCTTGGAGTAGACATCAACTTATCAATCACAGGCACAGTATTTGTACTTGAGGTACAGGCACCAAATGAATAAGTTATCAAGTTAAAAAGGACTACAACCGCACCAGTAGCAAGCAACAATCACAAGCAAATTATAACGCGTAACGTTTTATTTTCATAATTGATTTTTAATGTTGTACTGAATGTCTAAAAATTGCAATGGAATCACAATCGCATGATTAAAACATTTATCAGGTGGAGCAATAGCTGAATAGCGATACAAACGAACAATGTATCCAAATAGATTATGTGAGGATTCTTTTGAAATTTCCGTTTAGGAAGGAGTATTTTAATAAATACATGGTGAATCTCATCGCATCCAACAGCTTGTGATTTTATTGATGGGAGGATGAATGAAATTTTCTTTTAGTGTATGAATATCTAAATCATCTGGTAATGACTGGAACCTCTTGTTTAAGCCTATTTCTCTTATATATTTCTACTTTTGCTTAGAAGATAACGCATATTTGAATTTAGAACCATAATACTTTGTTTTGGCGATTCGAGTAGCACAAGATGCTTTGCGACGTGCGGACTTAAATGCGTCATGATAAACTGCACTTCTCTAGCGCTTCCAGTTACTATAAGCATTGTCTCGGTCTGATATTAATCGTTTTACGTAATTCTTGAACCACGGGTGCTTTTTTATGCGGGGTGGACGACTAGGATGGAACGGAGGCATTAAACAAGCTTTGGATATATGAAATAATATATGAATTATATGAGGATTCTTTGAAAAAATTAAAAGCTCATAAAATTTTGCTATTGAAACTACAATTCCCTCATCATTTTTTCTTTTGAAGGGGTACCATTCTTAATAAAATTGTCAAATTATTTTAGTGATACAATGACTTAGTGTAACATTATTACTGCATCAATGGAGTTTAGTTTTCCCGATTTTCATCATCAATATTTTTAAACAATGGACCGTAGATTTTCATATGGTATGATTTTGGTGAAAAAGATATCGCGTTTCAGTTTAAGTAATGTAAAACGTAAATAACAGAATCGAATAAATGGCAAATGGATGACTTGACTTTACTTTACTTTATTGTGGACATTGAATATAGCGAAATATTTTTTAATGAAAATTATTCCTGAGACTGTTGCCTGATATGACATTCTAATAAAATAACAGTGTTATGATTTTGAAGAGAAGAAAACACTCAAATTATAATGCGTTACATATTCAAAGGCTACTTGAAGAATATTGCAACTAAATACGACCTATTTATTATTTAAAGTATTTATTTATTGTATCGGAATACCAGTCCAATGGTTTGTACCAAATCTATATTTTAAAAGTTAAAATGAAAGAAACTATTGAGCGTCATAAATAGTCTTGTTGTCCGACTATGATTTTATCTCAATTTGTTGATAAAGTACATTCGTTCATCCCTTTTAAGAGGACAATTACGATATTTGTTACACAAATGTACTGCATTTGAAACCTCAGTAGGGCGTCTGATATTTTTTTTGGAAAGGTTCTAAACGTTTTGATATAATAAGTACACTTCCAATGTTTTAATTGATGGGTAAATATAACAGAAAATGGTCCAATACTAAAATAAAGTAAGTTTTTAGGCCTTGGGAACAAAAGCCAGTATATTTATGACAAGTTGAAAATATAAAAAAAATGTTGTATCGAATCCTGTGTTTTGATTTACAAAAAATTTACAAAGACAGTGAAAGTAAAGTGACCGAAAAGACTTGGTTCAAAAAATTGGCCAATCCATCTCAAATAATCCACGCCGTACTGATTTTTTAGAAATATAATGGAAATGGGAATATTTTTTCAACGTTCAAACTTCTATGTATGGAACTGCTCGCAAAACAGCGGTCTGTTTTGAAACAAGTAGATACACATGGAAAAGGTAATTTGCAATGTTGAATCTGCGCACAATTGTTATTTTAAGCATTAAATTTGACCCAGTTGTGGCAATTTTCATTCCATTATTGAAATAGCGATATTTCACTATTGCAGAAATATTTTTGAATAGCACGAAAATTAGCATAAAATATTTTTTTGTAATTTATAGGCATTACCAAGATATTGTGTCATTATTATGATTATCATTATCACAAATATCATGAGTGATTAAATTATACAATAAATTTATATATTGTGGTTACTTTTTATGGTTGTTTTCACAGCAATCGTTACGAAAAAATATTTCGGATTCCTTGAATAAGATTGTCCGATTGTCTAGAATGAACTTGCTGAAATAAAATACATTTTATAAACATAAGTAAAACAATTTTCCATTTCGTACCAAATTTGGCCTAATTTATATATAAAGGCTCTTTAATGGCTCTAGCACATCTATTCAAAAATTCTTCATCAATATCTTCCTCATTAGAAATTTCACTCATTTCCATATCGTGGAATATGTTTTGGACATCCTTGTTCTCTATCATCCATTCGCGATATCCCAGAATGCATATAATTCCGCACACTACAATATGATAAAATTATCATAAATATATTAGAAATTCTATTTCTGTTCCTATTTCTGGTTCAGTTTTACGCATTGTAAAGCAAAATTTCAAATCATAAGTACGCTGAGTCAGAGTCAGCGTCACGTCGTTCATCATGTAAGAAGCGAAAAATGTCTTAATTGCATTGTGTATACTTTCCTTAAAGGAACACAATCGACTTTTTCGTCCTCAATTATCCCATTAATTGCATAATTTTATAGTAAAATTCTCACATTTATATTCAGAAACTATATTTTGTATAAATAACTTTATAAGATTTGTTAGGAAATATCAATTAGACACGTAAATGGATTTAGTATAAAAGTCCCGTCAAGTAAAGATATGAGTATAAAACGTCCAAATGTGGTGTCCGCATGCACATTTTGTTTTGGGGTCCATTGACCAACTAATTTCTAGATACTTGCCAATTAATAGAAAAAGCAAATGATTCGTAAAGCCAGCGTAGAGTAAAATTGGTACAAAGCCCACTTCAATCAATTTTAATGAAGTAGCGACTGCTATATTTAGATTATTAATCATCTTGAGCTTCTAAGCAATTAATAATTCTGAACTGCATAAAAAATGACGCTTCTTTCGATTCACAAGTTCATGATCTAACTGTGTAGATATAAAAGAGATAAATAGATATTAATGGTGGTATATGGTTGAATAGATATATTTGTCTCAATTACATGCGGTATAATTAACACACATATGGGTCATTCACATGCGATATATTTTAACACACAAATGCCTCAAATATGTTTAGAAATGAATTGCAGACCAAATCATTTTCGTATTTTAATTAATGAAGTAACCATTAATGAAATTGTGCTTGGCTAAACTTAAGTGTTGAATGTCCGCCATTTGAACGCCCCATCGCTATTGTTGGTAAGGACTGAACAGAAAATGTACCATCATAGATATTAAGAATGTTCAGATAAATTTTCAACTTTATAGGAATTTGTGAATATCCATTATAAATCAAAATAAAAGCAAAAGAATCATAAATATCGTAATGTTTTTGGTGGGAGGTGAACAATTCATTTCATTTATAGACGAAATTTTAAGAGTAAGTAGCTCCCCACTAAAAAGCCAAAAAAAACTTTGTATGAACTTGATCAGTTTTGTTGGACCATGTTCAGTACCAGCTTACCTCTGAGGCAAAGCAAAAAATAAATGCTTGACTTTCTTAAAGGATGCAATCTAAGCATTTGTGATCCTCTCTGTATAGCAATTTTTGTATATGCTACATAAAATTCCGTTTTTAAGAAATTATCGATATAAACTTTAAAATTTTTGTTTGTAATAGATACACAGTAATTAAAAAGAAGAACACTTTCACAAAGTGCCGGATTCAACTCTCAGTATTACGTTCAGAAGTACATAGACCTTCCTCGTTCTTTCATGTATTAAAGTATTTCGAAAACGGAATTCAATTTAAAAGGTTCTCAGTTCTGTGGTAGTCCTGTACACGAGCGATTGGGCTAAAATTGATTCAGGAAGTGATGCCGATCAAGAATAGAAGATCTCTAAGGTAGGCTCTCCTATATTTCGCTTTACGTTTTTTAAACAATTAATTTTATTTACCGAAAATTTTAACGGTTCTAGTGCTCCATGCATTTTTTTAATGCTTTCACCTTTGCCAAGCTTTATTTGTGGGTGTGATCAATAGTCGATCCAATGCGATCCGATCCAAGGCGATCCAGTGCGCCTGCAACAAATATATTTATCCTAAAGATATCAATAATTGTGGTCCTAGTTATAAAATATGTTGCATTTTTAGCGAAAAGGTAAGAGAAAATTTCAATACCACACGCCTTAGAAGTCATTTTTTTCTCATTAAACACTTGAGGATAACAATTTTTAAAACTTTTTTTTTCACAAAAAGCACAACTTTGTCAAGTTTTGCGCAAGCAAGCTAATTTTTCTCTCTATATTTTTTCTTTTTTTTTTTTTGTTTTTTGCGTTAGAGAAACAAAACTAAGTGTAAGAATTTTTTTTTAATTTTTTCAAAAATTTTTCAAATTGTTTTACGTTATAAAAATAACGGTATACAAAGTATTGTTTTTCACGTGTTCCTTTCCTTTCATTTCTTCTTCTTCTTCTTTTTATTTGGAAACTATACATATTATGCGCGTAAAATTTTATCAAGAAATATATAGAAATGTTGCTAGTTACAATTTTACAACAATGTTGCTAAATGTATATAAACATAATACCACAGTGAACTTAGTTTATTTTCTACTCCATTTTGGGACGCAAATAATTTCCGTTACTTTTATAAATCTAAATATGTGAACTACATATGTTTTTAGATTTTGTTTATTCTATATAAATCATACTGAAAAAGAAATATGTACTAGAAATTGTCCTTGTTTTACCAATTATAACTGCTATATGTGTAGCAAATTTGTTTTGTAGTTCTCTGTTTACAGTTCTGTTGAGCATTTGCAATAATTTTCTTAGCTTTTATGCATGCGACTTAAAATAGATTTTGTAACTAAAGGAAGAGTTTATGTAAATTTGTACTTCACTTTTATTTACCATCTACCAAAATTATAATGCTTGTAGAGAGTATTATTTTACTATTGTACAAATAGCTCTAGAATAAATTTGGAAATGTACAAATTTTCAGTAATTAACTGGAAAAACGTTTTTATATAATATACAATGATTAATGGACATATTAATATAATCGATATGGTAATAAGTGATAATAAATAAAATGAAAAATGAAAAATAAACGTTACGTTGAATATTTTCCCTCCTCTTGGACCGGCCAAAGCTGACTTAAAAATGTTCGTCAAGACGTGTAAAAAAGGTAATCCATACATATACTTTCATATTTATTAATATATTAAAGTACCATCTACAGTGTTCTATGTAACTACGGATAACTACACATGTATCATTTTCAATTATTTTCTTTAAACTTTCTACCCTAATGTTCTAAAGGTAAATGTATATATGCATGTAAATTTTAAAGTTTAACTGTAGCAAATAAAAGTAAAATTCCCCTATCATTGACATAACAACAGCAAAGGTACAGCTTCTCTTTAACTTATATTTATACTAAAAATTGCCTCATAAAAGTATAAAAATGAAATAAAGTAGTAGATGATCTAGCAGTATACCTAAACGCAACCTACTAAATAAACATTTCTGCAACATAAGTTAAATTTATTACATTCTTGATATCCAAATTTATTATTCTTCCGCTAAGTTCAACTTAAAGAAAGAAATGCTTCTTATCTCTTTCTTTACATTAAACTTTAGTATAGTTTTATGAGAGAAACAAGTATAGTTTCCCCATCTCTTTGTTTAACCTTACAAAATAATAATATGAAGGTTTGATATTTTTTGTATAGTAGCTCACGTCAATTTTAATAAATTAAATTTCGCTGTAGACGGTGATTTTAGTATAGCGTATAACAAATACGTTTTGTTTATTTTTAAAGACTTCTTTTTACATTTAGGATTGTAAGAAAAAGATAAATCACAAAACGAAAACAGAAATAGATGAAAACAAAATTGAGAATTTTTAAGAATAAGAATTAAAGCAAAGAAATTAATAATGGGAAAATAATATATATTACATTAGTGAAAATTTAATCAGCGACTTGGTAGTTTTGACGAGGTTTGCAGATCTCTTAATTACTACTTGACACTAAGGCCAATTAAAAATTAAAGATTTCGCAAATGGGAAGCCAGTATAGAAAAGTTGAAGACTTTTAATTATAAACACACAAAAAAATTTTATAGTTTCCTGGTCCATTGTAATTAGCTTGGATTTGCAGTATTGAAGTCATGCACTTTCAGAAAAATAAAACAAATTGACAAGTGGCATTCTTTTATCAAATGTGTCAAATATTTCAAAAATTAAGTGTGACAAAATTGAGTAAGAAACTGCAGAACGTGGGTCACGAAGTTATTAAATAGAGAGGTTCTTGGAGTAGACATCAACTTATCAATCACAGGCACAGTATTTGTACTTGAGGTACAGGCACCAAATGAATAAGTTATCAAGTTAAAAAGGACTACAACCGCACCAGTAGCAAGCAACAATCACAAGCAAATTATAACGCGTAACGTTTTATTTTCATAATTGATTTTTAATGTTGTACTGAATGTCTAAAAATTGCAATGGAATCACAATCGCATGATTAAAACATTTATCAGATGGAGCAATAGCTGAATAGCGATACAAACGAACAATGTATCCAAATAGATTATGTGAGGATTCTTTTGAAATTTCCGTTTAGGAAGGAGTATTTTAATAAATACATGGTGAATCTCATCGCATCCAACAGCTTGTGATTTTATTGATGGGAGGATGAATGAAATTTTCTTTTAGTGTATGAATATCTAAATCATCTGGTAATGACTGGAACCTCTTGTTTAAGCCTATTTCTCGTATATATTTCTACTTTTGCTTAGAAGATAACGCATATTTGAATTTAGAACCATAATACTTTGTTTTGGCGATTCGAGTAGCACAAGATGCTTTGCGACGTGCGGACTTAAATGCGTCATGATAAACTGCACTTCTCTAGCGCTTCCAGTTACTATAAGCATTGTCTCGGTCTGATATTAATCGTTTTACGTAATTCTTGAACCACGGGTGCTTTTTTATGCGGGGGTGGACGACTAGGATGGAACGGAGGCATTAAACAAGCTTTGGATATATGAAATAATATATGAATTATATGAGGATTCTTTGAAAAAATTAAAAGCTCATAAAATTTTGCTATTGAAACTACAATTCCCTCATCATTTTTTCTTTTGAAGGGGTACCATTCTTAATAAAATTGTCAAATTATTTTAGTGATACAATGACTTAGTGTAACATTATTACTGCATCAATGGAGTTTAGTTTTCCCGATTTTCATCATCAATATTTTTAAACAATGGACCGTAGATTTTCATATGGTATGATTTTGGTGAAAAAGATATCGCGTTTCAGTTTAAGTAATATAAAACGTAAATAACAGAATCGAATAAATGGCAAATGGATGATTTGACTTTACTTTACTTTATTGTGGACATTGAATATAGCGAAATATTTTTTAGTGAAAATTATTTCTGAGACTGTTGCCTGATATGACATTCTAATAAAATAACAGTGTTATGATTTTGAAGAGAAGAAAACAATCAAATTATAATGCGTTACATATTCAAAGGCTACTTGAAGAATATTGCAACTAAATATGACCCAATTATTATTTAAAGTATTTATTTATTGTATCGGAATACCAGTCCAATGGTTTGTACCAAATCTATATTTTAAAAGTTAAAATGAAAGAAACTACTGAGCGTCATAAATAGTCTTGTTGTCCGACTATGATTTTATCTCAATTTGTTGATAAAGTACATTCGTTCATCCCTTTTAAGAGGACAATTACGATATTTGTTACACAAATGTACTGCATTTGAAACCTCAGTAGGGCGTCTGATATTTTTTTGGAAAGGTTCTAAATGTTTTGATATAATAAGTACACTTCCAATGTTTTAATTGATGGGTAAATATACCAGAAAATGGTCCAATACTAAAATAAAGTAAGTTTTTAGGCCTTGGGAACAAAAGCCAGTATATTTATGACAAGTTGAAAATATAAAAAAAATGTTGTATCGAATCCTGTGTTTTGATTTACAAAAAATTTACAAAGACAGTGAAAGTAAAGTGACCGAAAAGACTTGGTTCAAAAAATTGGCCAATCCATCTCAAATAATCCACGCCGTACTGATTTTTTAGAAATATAATGGAAATGGGAATATTTTTTCAACGTTCAAACTTCTATGTATGGAACTGCTCGCAAAACAGCGGTCTGTTTTGAAACAAGTAGATACACATGGAAAAGGTAATTTGCAATGTTGAA
Organism: Melophagus ovinus; assembly: GCA_023089585.1. NCBI lineage: Eukaryota > Metazoa > Arthropoda > Insecta > Diptera > Hippoboscidae > Melophagus > Melophagus ovinus. Next base: position 59,408 of record JAKKIB010000021.1, read on the forward strand.
TCTGCGCACAATTGTTATTTTATGCATTAAATTTGACCCAGTTGTGGCAATTTTCATTCCATTATTGAAATAGCGATATTTCACTATTGCAGAAATATTTTTGAATAGCACGAAAATTAGCATAAAATATTTTTTTGTAATTTATAGGCATTACCAAGATATTGTGTCATTATTATGATTATCATTATCACAAATATCATGAGTGATTAAATTATACAATAAATTTATATATTGTGGTTACTTTTTATGGTTGTTTTCACAGCAATCGTTACGAAAAAATATTTCGGATTCCTTGAATAAGATTGTCCGATTGTCTAGAATGAACTTGCTGAAATAAAATACATTTTATAAACATAAGTAAAACAATTTTCCATTTCGTACCAAATTTGGCCTAATTTATATATAAAGGCTCTTTAATGGCTCTAGCACATCTATTCAAAAATTCTTCATCAATATCTTCCTCATTAGAAATTTCACTCATTTCCATATCGTGGAATATGTTTTGGACATCCTTGTTCTCTATCATCCATTCGCGATATCCCAGAATGCATATAATTCCGCACACTACAATATGATAAAATTATCATAAATATATTAGAAATTCTATTTCTGTTCCTATTTCTGGTTCAGTTTTACGCATTGTAAAGCAAAATTTCAAATCATAAGTACGCTGAGTCAGAGTCAGCGTCACGTCGTTCATCATGTAAGAAGCGAAAAATGTCTTAATTGCATTGTGTATACTTTCCTTAAAGGAACACAATCGACTTTTTCGTCCTCAATTATCCCATTAATTGCATAATTTTATAGTAAAATTCTCACATTTATATTCAGAAACTATATTTTGTATAAATAACTTTATAAGATTTGTTAGGAAATATCAATTAGACACGTAAATGGATTTAGTATAAAAGTCCCGTCAAGTAAAGATATGAGTATAAAACGTCCAAATGTGGTGTCCGCATGCACATTTTGTTTTGGGTCCATTGACCAACTAATTTCTAGATACTTGCCAATTAATAGAAAAAGCAAATGATTCGTAAAGCCAGCGTAGAGTAAAATTGGTACAAAGCCCACTTCAATCAATTTTAATGAAGTAGCGACTGCTATATTTAGATTATTAATCATCTTGAGCTTCTAAGCAATTAATAATTCTGAACTGCATAAAAAATGACGCTTCTTTCGATTCACAAGTTCATGATCTAACTGTGTAGATATAAAAGAGATAAATAGATATTAATGGTGGTATATGGTTGAATAGATATATTTGTCTCAATTACATGCGGTATAATTAACACACATATGGGTCATTCACATGCGATATATTTTAACACACAAATGCCTCAAATATGTTTAGAAATGAATTGCAGACCAAATCATTTTCGTATTTTAATTAATGAAGTAACCATTAATGAAATTGTGCTTGGCTAAACTTAAGTGTTGAATGTCCGCCATTTGAACGCCCCATCGCTATTGTTGGTAAGGACTGAACAGAAAATGTACCATCATAGATATTAAGAATGTTCAGATAAATTTTCAACTTTATAGGAATTTGTGAATATCCATTATAAATCAAAATAAAAGCAAAAGAATCATAAATATCGTAATGTTTTTGGTGGGAGGTGAACAATTCATTTCATTTATAGACGAAATTTTAAGAGTAAGTAGCTCCCCACTAAAAAGCCAAAAAAAACTTTGTATGAACTTGATCAGTTTTGTTGGACCATGTTCAGTACCAGCTTACCTCTGAGGCAAAGCAAAAAATAAATGCTTGACTTTCTTAAAGGATGCAATCTAAGCATTTGTGATCCTCTCTGTATAGCAATTTTTGTATATGCTACATAAAATTCCGTTTTTAAGAAATTATCGGTATAAACTTTAAAATTTTTGTTTGTAATAGATACTCAGTAATTAAAAAGAAGAACACTTTCACAAAGTGCCGGATTCAACTCTCAGTATTACGTTCAGAAGTACATAGACCTTCCTCGTTCTTTCATGTATTAAAGTATTTCGAAAACGGAATTCAATTTAAAAGGTTCTCAGTTCTGTGGTAGTCCTGTACACGAGCGATTGGGCTAAAATTGATTCAGGAAGTGATGCCGATCAAGAATAGAAGATCTCTAAGGTGGGCTCTCCTACTTTTCGCTTTACGTTTTTTAAACAATTAATTTTATTTACCGAAAATTTTAACGGTTCTAGTGCTCCATGCATTTTTTTAATGCTTTCACCTTTGCCAAGCTTTATTTGTGGGTGTGATCAATAGTCGATCCAATGCGATCCGATCCAAGGCGATCCAGTGCGCCTGCAACAAATATATTTATCCTAAAGATATCAAAAATTGTGGTCCTAGTTATAAAATATGTTGCATTTTTAGCGAAAAGGTAAGAGAAAATTTCAATACCACACGCCTTAGAAGTCATTTTTTTCTCATTAAACACTTGAGGATAACAATTTTTAAAACTTTTTTTTTCACAAAAAGCACAACTTTGTCAAGTTTTGCACAAGCAAGCTAATTTTTCTCTCTATATTTTTTCTTTTTTTTTTTTGTTTTTTGCTTTAGAGAAACAAAACTAAGTGTAAGAATTTTTTTTTAATTTTTTCAAAAATTTTTCAAATTGTTTTACGTTATAAAAATAACGGTATACAAAGTATTGTTTTTCATGTGTTCCTTTCCTTTCATTTCTTCTTCTTCTTCTTTTTATTTGGAAACTATACATATTATGCGCGTAAAATTTTATCAAGAAATATATAGAAATGTTGCTAGTTACAATTTTACAACAATGTTGCTAAATGTATATAAACATAATACCACAGTGAACTTAGTTTATTTTCTACTCCATTTTGGGACGCAAATAATTTCCGTTACTTTTATAAATCTAAATATGTGAACTACATATGTTTTTAGATTTTGTTTATTCTATATAAATCATACTGAAAAAGAAATATGTACTAGAAATTGTCCTTGTTTTACCAATTATAACTGCTATATGTGTAGCAAATTTGTTTTGTAGTTCTCTGTTTACAGTTCTGTTGAGCATTTGCAATAATTTTCTTAGCTTTTATGCATGCGACTTAAAATAGATTTTGTAACTAAAGGAAGAGTTTATGTAAATTTGTACTTCACTTTTATTTACCATCTACCAAAATTATAATGCTTGTAGAGAGTATTATTTTACTATTGTACAAATAGCTCTAGAATAAATTTGGAAATGTACAAATTTTCAGTAATTAACTGGAAAAACGTTTTTATATAATATACAATGATTAATGGACATATTAATATAATCGATATGGTAATAAGTGATAATAAATAAAATGAAAAATGAAAAATAAACGTTACGTTGAATATTTTCCCTCCTCTTGGACCGGCCAAAGCTGACTTAAAAATGTTCGTCAAGACGTGTAAAAAAGATAATCCATACATATACTTTCATATTTATTAATATATTAAAGTACCATCTACAGTGTTCTATGTAACTACGGATAACTACACATGTATCATTTTCAATTATTTTCTTTAAACTTTCTACCCTAATGTTCTAAAGGTAAATGTATATATGCATGTAAATTTTAAAGTTTAACTGTAGCAAATAAAAGTAAAATTCCCCTATCATTGACATAACAAAAGCAAAGGTACAGCTTCTCTTTAACTTATATTTATACTAAAAATTGCCTCATAAAAGTATAAAAATGAAATAAAGTAGTAGATGATCTAGCAGTATACCTAAACGCAACCTACTAAATAAACATTTCTGCAACATAAGTTAAATTTATTACATTCTTGATATCCAAATTTATTATTCTTCCGCTAAGTTCAACTTAAAGAAAGAAATGCTTCTTATCTCCTTCTTTACATTAAACTTTAGTATAGTTTTATGAGAGAAACAAGTATAGTTTCCCCATCTCTTTGTTTAACCTTACAAAATAATAATATGAAGGTTTGATATTTTTTGTATAGTAGCTCACGTCAATTTTAATAAATTAAATTTCGCTGTAGACGGTGATTTTAGTATAGCGTATAACAAATACGTTTTGTTTATTTTTAAAGACTTCTTTTTACATTTAGGATTGTAAGAAAAAGATAAATCACAAAACGAAAACAGAAATAGATGAAAACAAAATTGAGAATTTTTAAAGAATAAGAATTAAAGCAAAGAAATTAATAATGGGAAAATAATATATATTACATTAGTGAAAATTTAATCAGCGACTTGGTAGTTTTGACGAGGTTTGCAGATCTCTTAATTACTACTTGACACTAAGGCCAATTAAAAATTAAAGATTTCGCAAATGGGAAGCCAGTATAGAAAAGTTGAAGACTTTTAATTATAAACACGCAAAAAAATTTTACAGTTTCCTGGTCCATTGTAATTAGCTTGGATTTGCAGTATTGAAGTCATGCACTTTCAGAAAAATAAAACAAATTGACAAGTGGCATTCTTTTATCAAATGTGTCAAATATTTCAAAAATGAAGAGTGACAAAATTGAGTAAGAAAATGCAGAACGTGGGTCACGAAGTTATTAAATAGAGAGGTTCTTGGAGTAGACATCAACTTATCAATCACAGGCACAGTATTTGTACTTGAGGTACAGGCACCAAATGAATAAGTTATCAAGTTAAAAAGGACTACAACCGCACCAGTAGCAAGCAACAATCACAAGCAAATTATAACGCGTAACGTTTTATTTTCATAATTGATTTTTAATGTTGTACTGAATGTCTAAAAATTGCAATGGAATCACAATCGCATGATTAAAACATTTATCAGGTGGAGCAATAGCTGAATAGCGATACAAACGAACAATGTATCCAAATAGATTATGTGAGGATTCTTTTGAAATTTCCGTTTAGGAAGGAGTATTTTAATAAATACATGGTGAATCTCATCGCATCCAACAGCTTGTGATTTTATTGATGGGAGGATGAATGAAATTTTCTTTTAGTGTATGAATATCTAAATCATCTGGTAATGACTGGAACCTCTTGTTTAAGCCTATTTCTCGTATATATTTCTACTTTTGCTACAATTCCCTCATCATTTTTTCTTTTGAAGGGTACCATTCTTAATAAAATTGTCAAATTATTTTAGTGATACAATGACTTAGTGTAACATTATTACTGCATCAATGGAGTTTAGTTTTCCCGATTTTCATCATCAATATTTTTAAACAATGGACCGTAGATTTTCATATGGTATGATTTTGGTGAAAAAGGTATCGCGTTTCAGTTTAAATAATATAAAACGTAAATAACAGAATCGAATAAATGGCAAATGGATGATTTGACTTTACTTTACTTTATTGTGGACATTGAATATAGCGAAATATTTTTTAATGAAAATTATTCCTGAGACTGTTGCCTGATATGACATTCTAATAAAATAACAGTGTTATGATTTTGAAGAGAAGAAAACAATCAAATTATAATGCGTTACATATTCAAAGGCTACTTGAAGAATATTGCAACTAAATATGACCCATTTATTATTTAAAGTATTTATTTATTGTATTGGAATACCAGTCCAATGGTTTGTACCAAAACTATATTTTAAAAGTTAAATAAAATGAAAGAAACTACTGAGCGTCATAAATAGTCTTGTTGTCCGACTATGATTTTATCTCAATTTGTTGATAAAGTACATTCGTTCATCCCTTTTAAGAGGACAATTACGACATTTGTTAATCAGCAGAAAGGTAAACAGGTAGACAGTAGTATGTTGCATTAGAATTTACTTTGCATTTCATGCAACATGAAAAAATTTACACTGACTGAAGCCTAATCTTAATGGCCAATCAATGTTAGGCGCGCTAATTTGCCACCATATTTAAAAGTGACATATTTTCAACGTTGCATGCTACTAAAAGTAGATGCAATATTTTATAATTTTAAATAGATGTGGCAAATTTCTTTGTTATTCATATGCCTTGATGAGATATATAATAAATGATATTCAGCTATATGTACACTGTTAAGTTTTCACTTAACAGTTGTTAACGCTCGGTATAATTAAATACACATTGATAACCATTACTATGTTATGATAAACATACCTAAGACTTGCATTACAATAGATACTGATAATTTTATTCTATAAATGCAACAACAACACACATTAGCACATCGCAAGATTGGTTCAATTCATTGTGTGAAACAACATGGGTATTTCCAAGATAACGACTCAGGACCTAACAGTATTCAATAATTAATAACAATTCAGCACTAATTATAATACGCACATTCTGCACCGTTAAGATCTGCTTTAGTTGTTAAGAAGCATAATATTTATGATAACATTAGTTACGGTACGCTTATCTATGGAAACCCAATCACAATATATCTCACAGAGCATTACTTAAGCAATCTATTTACAATTTACGCCACCTAACAGTAACCAAATTATCTATAAATTCACACTAACAACACATACAAGATATGAGTGAAGATAAGCTAGTTTTGGCAGTTAAGATTTAGTATATAAGCTCTTGAATTTGAAATAAAAAGGGAACGATTGAAACTATATTTGATCCTCATCGTATTTATTTCGCTTGCTATTGTGGTTCAAGTGCCGCAATACTTACAATCTTTAGTCCTCTCCAATAATTGTAGTTAAAGTGCTGCAATTATTTGAAATATTGAGGCCATTAAATCTTTACAAGATTTAACATTGGTGACCCCGACGTGATACACGCGCGACGTACCGGATACTTGTAGCATCAACCGTCCAGCTAATACGCTTTAACTGTGCCGAGGGGAACGGTATACACGCAATATCTGCCGCAGTACATTACGCACACAGCACACACTGCGATTCAACAGAATCAACAATTTCACAACAACGTATATACATTCAACACACGAATACTCTTAAGGTCTCAAGTAACGTAACACAATGGAAACAATTGCAGAATTATTAGAGCATCAACAAAGAGTTGGCCAAAAAATCCAACGCATCATTCGAAATTTTAAAAGGGATTCTCCAACTAGGAAAACCGAAACATATTTTGAGGAACGTTTTCAATCTTTGTCCAGCCAATGGGACAAGTTTGAAATTGCACATGAGAAGCTGTTATCAATGGTCGAACAACCAACTAATATAACTTATTTTGTGGAACAGCACTATGAGACGACACGTTTAATAGTTCAAAAACACATGGAATTATTTAACATACATCGTATAAAACCTACAGATGATGATCCTGACATCGCGAGCAACACACATATAATGATCTTAAAGGAGATGTCAGATTCTGATTGTAAGTCTTCAACAAAGCAGGTCAATGTAGAGCAAGGCAACTCTTCAACTATAAAGGAAGCGAATTTAACTACCAAATTATTAAGAAGGCTTAATTGTGAAATGCTCATATTGGAAAATTATTTCAAGAAATTCGCTGATTCAATTGACATGGAAATCATTAACGATATATGGAATAAGGTAAAAAATATTTATGAACAACTTGATGACTTCAAGGACGCGTTGATTGAAGAAAGATTTGAAAGGCTATATGAAACAGTCATAGAAACAAGACATCAATTCAATATATCGTCGAGGCAAAATTCAAGTTTCAATGTTTCTCAGACGTGTGCATCTACATACCTCCCATTACCAAAGGTAGACATTCCTTGCTTCGATGGTAACTACAACAAATGGAGTCAATTTCATGACATGTTCCGTAATATGGTACATGAACAACCTATGCCCGATGGGCAAAAAATGTGGTATCTAAAATACAACGTATCTGGTGAAGCTGAACGTCTTATTGCGCATCTTTCAATAACAGAAAAGAATTATGTTACGGCATGAGTGCTTTTGCAAGAGCGTTATAATAACAGGCGTGTCCTCGTCTCAAAGTTAGTGGAGAAATTGCTGAATCAACCAGCGATAACTTCAAATGCAGAAGCGATCAAGGGACTATATGACACAACAAAGGAATCAATGTTAGCTTTGCGCAATTTAGGCATTGATACAGATAGCTGGGGTCCTTTACTAGTGCAAATTTTAATCAAAAAACTCGATCGAAATACCCATATACGATTTGAGCAAAATTTGAAATCACCCAAGGAGCCACCGAGCACTGATGATCTTCTGTCGTTCTTGGAATCTCAGTTTCAAATATTGGAAGCAATCAGCAACAAGACATCGAGTACCCCGTACAAAATAACTGTTTTAACAATAAAGAGTAAGGATGACTCATGCAGTTCCTGCAATATAAGGGGACACAACATTTATAACTGCCAACAATTTTTGAAACTATCAGTATCAGAGCGCGCGAAATACGTATCTAAGCTTGGTCTATGCTTTAATTGTTTAAAGGTAGGACACATAGCCGAAAAATGTTCATCAAGATATTGTAAAATATGCAACAATGCTCATCATACATTGTTACATCAAGACTCTACCAGTGATCAAGAGGTTAATAAAAGCATCGTAACAGCAACCACAGCCAACAAGTCAACATCCCAATCATCAAATAAACAATATGTGCTTTTGGAACAGCAATAATAACATTAATAAGTAACAATGGGCGAAGTACTCGATGCCGCGCATTATTGGATTCCGGTTCACAAATTAATGTAATTACTGAAAGGGCCGCACACAAGTTAAGATGAATATCGAAGGTATTGGTCAAGAAAAACGCAATGCGCAACATCGAACTAATATCAAAATGCAATCAACGACTGGCAACTACTCAACACAACTTGAAGCGTACATATTGCCTTCAATTACGTCAAACCAACCCTGTATAGATTTGAATATTGAATCCTGGAACTTACCTAGTAATCTAGAATTGGCAGACCCTTCATTCAACAAGTCTAAACATATTGACGTATTATTAGGCGCGGAATTCTTTCCAGAACTGATGCAGTCTGGGCAGATAAGCTGAAAGAGACTCTGCCTACATTATTCAACACAAGATTGAGCTGGATAATATCCGGTACTATTGAAAACGCGTTCAATTATCCAAAGGTATGTGGAGTACTTACCGAATCACAACATTCCCTGGATAAAAAATTAGAAGGATGGTGGAATACTGAAGAAATAGAATCTGCGGATAAGTCTTTTACGCCATCCAATCGTCAGTGTGAAGACATATTTACAAAAACAACCACAAGATCACAAACTAATAAATTTATAGTTCGACTTCCTTTCAAGGATGACCCCAAAGTTTTAGGAGATTCAAGGAAGATCGCTATGAATCGATTCTTAGCCATTGAACGGAGGATGCAGCAAGATGGTCTTCTAAGAGAGCAATATGTAAAGTTCATGTCCGAATACGAAGCCTTGGGCCACATGACGGAAATAAAACCCGGCGATACTACATCAACTGGCTATTATCTTCCCCATCATTGTGTCATTAAGCCGACAGAACCACGACTAAACTCAGGGTCGTATTTGATGCGTCTGCGAGAACATCCTCAGGAATTTCACTGAATGACATACTGCATGTTGGACCAACAGTTCAAACCAACTTATTTTCACTAATATTAAAATTCAGGTTGCCCAAATTTGTATTTACTACAGACATCGAAAAAATGTATAGACAAGTATTAATACATACTCAAGATAGAAAATACCAACGCATTATTTGGCGAAATAATCCAGAAGAACCTTTAAAACACTATGAACTTAATACAGTGACGTATGGAATGTGTTCAGCTCCTTACCTCTCAACAAAATGCTTGCAGCAGTTGGGACAAGAATTTTTGCAAAGCTATCCATTAGGCGCCAGTACGATATTGAACAATTTTTATGTTGACGATTATTTGGCAGGCGCAGACTCACTGGCCACAGCATTGGAGATGCAAGTACAAACGCAAACTATATTGGAATCTGCTGGTTTTAAGTTACGTAAATGGTGTGCTAATCATTCCCAGTTATTAAGTGCCATAGCTCGTGAAGACCAAGAAGTGAACTTAAACTTTGATGAGGATGATGATAGCAGTATAAAAACACTAGGATTGACGTGGACACCAACAAAGGATACTCTATGTTTTCGAATACACCTATCAGAAATAACCACTATAACTAAGCGTTCAATTGTTTCGGACGTCGCTCGTATTTTCGATCCACTTGGTATATTGGCACCTGCCATAGTCATTGCGAAATTAATTATCCAGGACGCCTGGCAGCTGGGTTTGTCCTGGGATACCCAATTACCTGATTCATTGCAGCAAAGGTGGAAGGAATTTCGAACAAAATTAATTGATGCAAACAATAGACCTATTCAAAGACGAGTTGTGGATCTAGGGGAAAAAAGGGGTGGCAAATCCATACATTCGTAGATGCTTCAAAGAAAGCATTTAATTTATTTAATTTACCTAAGATCATATAACAATCAGGGAAGTCCCATAATACGGCTGTTAGGTGCCAAATCAAGAGTAGCACCATTAAAGCCTCAAACCATTCCAAGACTAGAATTATGCGCTGCACTACTAGGCACTCGATTAATAACCAAGGTGAGAAAGGAGCTGAAGTTACACAATGCATCCACTTACATATGGTCCGACTCTCAAATAGTCTTGTCCTGGATAGAGTCGACATCCAACACATTGGAACAATTTATCACCAAAAATTCGAGAATTGGCACACAACGTGCAATGGTTGCACATAGAATCTAAGAACAATCCGGCTGATTTAATATCACGAGGAATGTTTCCTGCTCAATTGTGGAACAACTCCTTCTGGTTTCATGGACCATTGCTGCTACAACAAGCGAATGATACTTGGACAACCTACATCGATAAAAATAAAATTCACAGACAATCGACAACAATGCCAATAACATCATATCCCACAACCGAAGAAAACGTTCATCCAATATTCCAAATTAATCACCGAAATTCTTTTCAAACGCTGCAAAGGGTGACAGCATATATATTGAGATTCTGTAGAGGTATATTAAGGAATAAAGAGTTCAGAAACACACCCGCCAGCATGCTGTCGTTGGAGGAATTATCAAACGCTGAAACAGTCATATTAGGGGCTATACAAAAGGAAACCTTCAAGAATGAAGTAGTAGCACTAACACACCAAAAAGATCTCAACAATTCTAGCAATTTAAGGGATCTAAAACCTTTGTTGGATGATCATGGGCTTATGCGTGTTGGTGGTGGCCTGCATGCTGCATAGTTATCATATGATGCACGGCATCCTATAATCTTACCACATAACGATTCAATAACGAAACTTATTTTACGAAAATTCCACATCCAGCATTATCACTGTGGAGTACAAGCACTACTAGCTCAGGTTCGTAGTCGATTTTGGCCTATCAAGGGCAAATCTATGGCACGGTCAATAATACAGAATTGTGTGAGATGTAATAAGGTCAAACCTAAACTGTTTCAGCAAATAATGGGCAACTTGCCTTCAACAAGAATAACGCCAACTCGACCCTTCATCAATTCCGGAGTCGATTTTTGTGGACCATTTTTCGTTCATTTTAAGATCCGGGGCAAGGCTCCTAGGAAGGCATACGTGGCTATATTTTGTTGTTTTAGCACCAAAGCAGTCCATTTAGAGTTAGTCAGCGACCTCACCACAGAAGCCTTTATTGGCTGTTTAAAAAGATTTATTGCACGCCGAGGGCATTGTCTTAATCTGTATTGTGATAACGCAACGAACTTCGTCGGAGCTAGCAAGCAACTTAGTGCCTTGGAACAAGTTATTCACAACTCTAAAGCCAAGGCAACAATTGATCGTATGTGCAGCAACAACGGTATCCAGTTTCATTTTATACCACCAAGGGCGCCACACTTTGGAGGCTTATGGGAAGCCGCTGTAAAGGCAGCGAAATATCATTTTGTCCGGGGAGTTGGTAACGCGTCACTTACATACGAGGAACTGGAAACCGTCATGGTAGAGATTGAAGCCATACTCAATTCACGGCCATTAACACCAATTTCACAAGATCCCCAAGATGCCACTGCCTTGACTCCTGGACACTTTCTCATAGGAGAACCACTAACCTCTCAAATTGATCCTAGAAGTGTCAACACTAAGCCCTCATTGTTAACTCGGTGGAGGCTGGTGTCACATTTAAAACACGAATTTTGGAAAAGATGGTCCACTGAATATTTACAGCAACTTCAACATCGACATAAATGGAATGCTCAATCTCCTAATGTAAAACCTGGCATGATAGTAATCATCAAGGAAGACAACTTACCCCCACTAGAATGGCCATTAGGCAGAATAATCAAATGCTATCCAGGAGACGATAGAAGAGTAAGAGTGGTCGACGTCAAAACGGCAACAGGTGTTTGTAAGCGCGCTATACATCGACTGGCTCCACTGCCTATGGTATGTGAAGAAGATCCTGACCTGTTAACAGCAACAACTACTAGGTCATCATACTCAGATACAAAGAATTCCCCGGGCCCTCAGAGAAAGGACACAAGTAATAAGAGTAAGGTAACCGACCAAAAAACAAGGGGGGGAGTATGTTAAGTTTTCACTTAACAGTTGTTAACGCTCGGTATAATTAAATACACATTGATAACCATTACTATGTTATGATAAACATACCTAAGACTTGCATTACAATAGATACTGATAATTTTATTCTATAAATGCAACAACAACACACATTAGCACATCGCAAGATTGGTTCAATTCATTGTGTGAAACAACATGGGTATTTCCAAGATAACGACTCAGGACCTAACAGTATTCAATAATTAATAACAATTCAGCACTAATTATAATACGCACATTCTGCACCGTTAGGATCTGCTTTAGTTGTTAAGAAGCATAATATTTATGATAACATTAGTTACGGTACGCTTATCTATGGAAACCCAATCACAATATATCTCACAGAGCATTACTTAAGCAATCTATTTACAATTTACGCCACCTAACAGTAACCAAATTATCTATAAATTCACACTAACAACACATACAAGATATGAGTGAAGATAAGCTAGTTTTGGCAGTTAAGATTTAGTATATAAGCTCTTGAATTTAAAATAAAAAGGGAACGATTGAAACTATATTTGATCCTCATCGTATTTATTTCGCTTGCTATTGTGGTTCAAGTGCCGCAATACTTACAATCTTTAGTCCTTTCCAATAATTGTAGTTAAAGTGCTGCAATTATTTGAAATATTGAGGCCATTAAATCTTTACAAGATTTAACATACACAGATATAGAAAACGAACAATGCGTATAAGCACGAATATATTAAACAATTAAATAGACAAATGTAGTTAGCAACAAATTTGACAAAAATTCTTATGACATATTGGTTGCTCCATTTTTTCATAATCTCTCCCTCTCTGTCTCTCTCTTTCTGCTAAATCTTTCATAAATCAATTGAAACTCGCACGCAAAGAACATCAACTTATTTGTTAAAGCTATTTGCATTGTGAAATATAGTTTAGAAAAAAATATGCGGCGAGATGTGATTTCACATTGCTTAACATTATTAATTCAATTTCACATTACTTTGTTTCGCATTCTCTGAAAAATTGTAACTTTGGTTTATAATTTCACTAACGTTACATGTTTTTTTTTGCTCTTTTACTTGTCATTATTTGTATACATTTGCCTCTCACATATGTATTAATTTCGTTGTAATGAATAGCTATATTTTTGATTTTTATGTCAATTTCTCTTTTGGAAAGTGCAAAAATTAAATGACAGAAAAGACAAATGTATAATAAAACATTAAAAAACCATAAAGAAATTATAAGATACATATAAAACAAAGAATGGAAGAATACATAAAAACGAATAATACAATTTTTTTTGTAAATGAAAAAGGAAACGTATAAAATCTAACAAGAAGTTTAAGGGAAAGAAAAGTGTAACATTAAAAAGGCAAATGTTTATTGTACAAACAGAGGTAACAGCAGCATATCAGCGGCATACAAACCAGCGACAAATCAGCCTCAGCTGTTTTCGCCAGAAACAAAATTGCCTTGAGGTTAATTGAAAACTTACAAAGAACAAAAAACGAAAGACAAATGTCCGCCACCAAAAAAAACCAACAATTTAATAAATCAAGCAAATAATAAATCAAAATAATCCAGCCAGCAAGGAAGTGAGGGCAACTGTCAAACAAAAAACAAACAAAAAAGCACATATTAGGCAAATAAGACAAATAAAAAAAAGGTAACATGCAAGTGAAAGGGAGTAATCTATGTCGATTGCTCCTAAATTTCTTCATCATTATATTAATAGATGTAAATGTGTCCATTGTGCATGGTACACATTTACAGGGCACTTTCGATGCCCAAGAGTTTTTTAAATTTCTTATAAAATTCGGTTTTCAAAAAGCTGAATTCCCTAATGTGCCGCATAATTCACCACACGAGTCTTATGGATACATTTACGGCAATGTGACAGCATATCAAACATTCGCTCAACCCATCACGCTGGTCGTATTAGATAAATTGACATTTGTCGATTTCTACAGTAATCGTAGTGCTAGTATATATGATCGTGAATTGGCCTGCCGCCGCATGTTTCATCAAGTTCAATTATTAGCATACGATCCCGATTGTAATGTACAAGGTAAACGGGATTTTTTACGACGCATACCATGTACCTATGGTCAACTGTGTCCAGATGAAGATGCCCCCAATAATGTTGTGACCGTAATCAATTTACTTATGTGATAAGTGAAGTTACACAGCCAAGGTAATATAAATTATTTACTTGTAAATAGTCTGTCCGTCTACTAGTATGTCTGTTGTAAATATTCTCCTTTTAAAATTTGAAATATCGAGCTCAAATTTGGTTTTTGCATGTACTTTGCAATTGAAAATGGGCCAGATCGGTTGAAGCATACACCCAAAGTGCAACATAACTGAGAACATTAAATTTTTTTTAAAGTACAATTTCTTAGTTTTTTGCTCATCATTGCAATGTTCATTTATACAACTGTTTTTTATATTCAAAGGACACCTAGACGTTGTGATGGTATTATCAGTTTGTCATAATATTTGTAATATTTAAAATGATTTTTTTTTGTCAAAAACCCTTGATCAGTATAATAATGCTGGATTGATTTGGGTTGACAGTCTGTGTGTGATAAATATAGAAATTTGTAACTTTCAAATTTGATCGAAACGTAGAAAACTCATGCAGATAAATTGATACTGAATATTTATCACATCAATCAAAGGAAATGTGCAACGTGTAATCAGTCACGCCTACTTTACGTTATACGATCTCGAATTTTAACTTTTCGATCATTGACTTTAATTACTCAGTAAATTGGACAAGTTAAAATAGTGCAAATTTTGTCTACATGCTCTAAATGTTCCTAATATTCGAAACTGTGCTACACTGTTTGTCTAAAAATCGAAATAAAAATTGGTTAAGCCCAGCCAAAATTACAATTAATAAACATTCACAAAAAGCGAAAATGTCATCTATATTCATAAGAAATGTTTGTTTTAAATTCTTAATTGAATCTTCTTTTTATACTCACCACCCAGAGATGTATGTAAAGCCTAGAAGGAAGTACTTGAGATCCTATAAAGTACACATATCCTTGATCAGCATCAAATTCTAAATGGATTTAGATATGTCTGCCTGTCTGTACTTCTATGTGTTTGTCTGTTGTAAACATTCTTTTGATCGTAAAATTTTAGATATCGAGCTCAAATTTGGCAGAATCACTGGAAGTTCTTGTGTGCAAGTTGAGATTGAAAATGGGCAAAATCCGTTGAAAGCTAAAATTTTGCATAAGTAAGGAGGTTATTGGTCTACAATGTCTGTCTAAAAGTCATGCAATTCGGATACGCCTTTGCGAAGTTATACAATATCAAATTTTCAGGTTTTTATGTTTTCAGTTTCAATTTACTTTTATTAAACTGAATCAGGCTCTGAATCGCAATATCATGGTGTGTTGGTGGTGGATATCCAAGATATGGCTCCAGCCAAATATAAGTTTTCAACTTGTTAATTCTTAGTTGAATCAGCATTGCATCTAAAAATAGACACCCATAACACCATATCTGAATTAGTGGCTATCTAAGATATGTAATTTTTTCTTACTTAGTTTTTTTTTGCATTTTTTCTCATTTGCATTCCCACGCACATTCCCATTCACATGACAATGAAAAGTGCATTGAAGATTGCTCTTGCATTTGAACTTGCACTTGCACAAAAAGAGAAGAAATAAAAACTAGTTGTAGTAGTAAATAATAGCGCAGCAATAGTAAAAGAAGAGGAGTAAAAAAAAAAGGGAAACATGAAATGAAAATTCTAAATTATTTAACAGAGGAGAAAACAAATAGTTGAGCATTTTATATATGTAACAAGTGCCTGTGGGTGTATTGCTTGTTTCTTTTAACGTATGAAAGAATATTTAAAAAATGAAAGTCCAATTCTCCCCAGTGAATTCGATTACGACGGTGAATCGAACTCCGGTCTCTCGAGGATACTGGCCACTATACTATCGAGGACTTTGCAACTGAGCTGTTAATTATTATAATTAACAAATAAATGTATTATAGTTGTCTAGTAAAATTTAACGCACTCACAAATAGAAAATATTCGAAATATGTTTAATTTCATTACTAACTAAACACTAAAGAAAAAACGAAATTTATTTATTATTTTATAGAAAATTGACTTATTGATTTTGTTCTCTTTCTTTTTTATTATACATTTTTTTATTAACAGGTTCTGGTATGTAGCGATGGTAGCGTGTTACAGGGCTCGAACTACATGCAAATGGCATGCGTATGATACGTTGGCAGCACCGGCTGCACTTTTAAATAATAGTCCGCATCAAGTGTACTATGACATTCACGTAGTGAATGGTCATCCAAGTACTTCATCTAGACATCTCTTGACATATGAATTTTCGTTCGATCAACAGGATTTGTTGGAAATGTATTTAATATTTTTACTAGTCTATGTTGTATTACTGCCAATGCAAATTTATGCGGTGCGCTTGCAAAAGCATCCCGTCACCAAATTGTTTACGATTAGTTTATTCAGTGAATTTATTAGTTTGACCTTTATAGCGGGACATTTAATTAAATTTGCCATAAATGGTAATGGTTTACCAAATCTACAAACGTCTGGCGATATTTTGGATATATTTAGTCGTACAACATTCATGTTAATATTATTATTGTTAGCGAAAGGTTGGGCTGTAACACGTCAACAAATTAGCCGTACTGGTTGGATCATATTAATGAGTATCTGGGTGCCCTATTGTTCATTACATGTGTTCCTTTATTATTGGAATAGAGTAAAATTTCAAATCATTAAATTATCACTGCTTGTTTTTTTCTTTGCTTTCTAAATTTTGCTTTCTTCTTTACTTTGTTGTGTTAGACTGAAGTAGATATTGTATCCGATATTGATGAATATCAAACATGGCCCGGTTTAATTGTTTTAATTTTGCGGTAAGTGTATCTTTGATGCTTGTTAATGTAATGGCATTAAGTAGAATGATTCGCGTGTTGATTTATTTAGAAATATTTTCTCAACATTCATTAAGCCTACCCTCTTCTATAAGTTATGATGTGTACACCTCAGAATTTTTTATTTTTAAATTTTGTTGAAAATGTTTTGCATTCGAGATCAATGCCACAGAATAATAAACGAAATTGGACCAATTTAGCGACGTTCCTCCATATGTAGTATTTTTGTCTAAAAAGCAAAAATTATACCACGAAGAAAATTCAAATTGAAAAAAATTTTATCATTACAAAGTGTTTGTGTCGAATGTTGCCTACTTTTTGTACTATGTAGTAATGATTTATATACCATTAGAAGCGGAATTTCATATGAAATATCTGTTTATAAAATATGCGTAAATAAAATTTCAACGTAGAGAGTGCTACTTGTGTATATGAGTATGGACTACCAAAATATAATCAGGATATCTAATCTATTAAAAGCAACTAACTAAAATTTTCTACTGCTCTTTTCAGTATACGATTGTTAATCGGATATATGTCATAACAATCGCTGCATAATATAAATTTGATCTTATAGATTGATGGGATAAAAGTTGAACCTTATTAAATTATGTTTTTCATACATTTGTCATACCATGTGATGGACATTTTTTATACGTTTCATTGTAGTTTATAAAATGAATTGTATAATTAGAATTGTTCTTTCGATCAATGACTTAGAGGTGCGACTTATTACTTTTATGTCTTTCTGATAATTATACTTAACATCCAGGGGTTGGCAGTATTCTCGTTTTGTCATTGTGTTTGGAATGCCTAAAAAGAACCGTCAGAGACTCCATAAATTATATGGATTTTTAATCAGTATCACATTTCGAGTCGATTTAGACATGTTTGTCCGTTTTGAAATCTGAAATATATAGAAAACTGAAACTTTGTACAAATATTAAATCCGTTATTTTATAATATTTGAAAAAAAGGAATCGTGCACATTGCTTACGCCTACTCGAAATTATCTAATTTCAAATTATCTATCTGTACTATTAAATACCAAATATTCAGCTAATGAAGTTAATTCTTGCAATTAATTCTTTGAATTTTTTTTTAATTTTTTTGTCTTCGCCGTGTCTGCTTCCTGCCATATAGCACAACATTTATGTTATGGTTTTTGTATGAATTGCGAAATACAATGAAATATGAGCATTCAACAAAGAAATTAGATTTCTTATTACATTTGGGTGCATCTAGTCTGGTTTGGTTCATTTATTTACCGATTGTAGCATTAGTGGCATTACAAATTAGCCCAATGTGGCGTTACAAGTTATTATTGGGTATAACAAATTCAGCTGATTGTTTGGCATACTGCGTTATGACGGGATTATTATGGCCGAATCGTTCTGGCCAATATCTATTACTAACGGGTACTAAATATGCCGGCATGGAAGAATTAGATGAATTCAATGAAGCACCACATATTGTTAGAGAACGTGAACGTGCTCCAATGGATTCATTGGATGCTTTAGATAATACTACAATTAAACAACATCATCATCACCATCAACACGAAAATGGTGCAACGATATTGGCACCCCTAACGAGAGCACCAGCTACAACATTATCATCATCAACAACAACAACTGTATCCGTTGCATCAATAAATAACGATTATGGCAGCAATAATGATGCAAATAGCTCCGCTTATATTAATTATAATTATCCCTATCATCATCAACAACAACAAGAAAAGGAACAACAGCACTATTATTCGTCTGATGTACGGCATCAACCCAATGATATTCCCGTTGATAATCTATTAACGGATCTTAACAAAAGTAGTCATATTTTTTGCGTAAACATATATATAATTTTGTAAAACCTTATTTTAGTTAATCGTTTAAATTTTGCAAAGTTTTTATTGAAACCAGCAAACTTTTTTTTTGTACACTTTGTATGGCTCTTTTTGATGGTACAGTCTGTTTTGTTGTAGAGTCAAGTACATATATATAGTTTGCAGAATTTTTTTAAAACAATTTTAATATAGTGAATCGACAGAAAATTGATGAAGGAAAATCAAAAGAAAAAATTGAATTTTAAATGATAAATATTCCAAGAATGCAATTAAAACGATTAGTGCTTATGGATAAAACCAATTTTAATAAACAGATTTAACAAAAAATAATAATAATAAGATGTAAGAAGTAAAGAATTAACAAAGTCATCATAAAACAATTCTGCCAAAATATAAAATGCTGAAAGAAAAGAAGCAAAATAAAATATACGCGTAAAATACTAAACGACGACAAACACTAAACAAATGACAAACACGAACAACACAAGCAAAAAAAGAACAAAACCAACTACAAAAAATGGACAACACCATTTTTCTTTTTTGTTACCACCATCACAACATTTTTATATAAGTATAAATATTTCTTGGAAGAAAAAATTTTTGTAATATTAAAAATGAAACCATTTCATGACATTTTTTCTTATATGTAATTGTACATAAAAAACAAAACACAAAGAAAAAGGCAACAAATAAGCAACAGAACAAGTTACAGACAAGCAACAAAAAAAAGTCGGAGAGACAATGAAACAATAAAAGTTGTATTCATTTATTCAATAATAATTTTTTTTTTTTGGAAAACAAAGGTAAAATCTGTAAAATATTTCGCGTATATCATAAATTTAAGTAATGAGCATATTTTTATTATAATTACACTTATATATACTTTACTTTCATATGTATAAATATGTATATATAGCATCAGGAAGTTTCGTTCTGAATTTTCCTATAAAGGTTATTACGCGCTTGTTAGACTTCACCGTACACCTCTTAATTAGTCAAGAGAAGATCAGAAATAGCAATGGTGAAAGTTTCTGAATTACCTTTTTTTTGTAGATTGTTATACATTATGTATATCTTTTTTTTTATGATAACAAAACAAACGAGAATGGTAATTTGTTGGTGGTTCGGGTGAAGCTGACTTTGAAATACCCCATATCACTTTAACTACACTTGATGTAATTAAGAGAATTTACAGAATTACAAGTCAAACAAATCAAAAATTGTAATTACTGAATAATTTGAAAAGTTTGTTATATGAGAAGGTATTCCAAAAAATTAATGGATCAGTTGAAACAGTTGGATTAAATTTGACATACATTTATTAAATATGCCCAGTAACTAATCTGAAAAGGTTTTCTTTAAATGGTATTTTGAATTGTAAGTTCAGCTTTACTTTACATCGATCACCTTTTCCCTACATTGACATGGGAAAGTTGTTTTAACAATTGCCGGATTTATTTAATAAAGTACTACCTCTATTTGTAAAATTGCATCTCATAATTTTTAAAAATACATGGACAGACATCACACTGAAAGACAGTCATAATTCGACGGCTGGAAAGTCGACTAGTACAATAAATAGTTTATTCATTACAAGTTACACAGATTTGTTCACACTCCAATTGTACTCTCTATCAGAAGTGATGCGCGGTATAAAAATCATCTGAAATAAAATGAACAAACTGGTAAAAGTTTAATAATTTTCCATGATTTAACTATTATTTTTAATTTGAACAAAAAAATCACGTAAATGGGATGTAAGTGTAGAAAGCGATAAAACAATTACAAAGAAGGAATAAAAATGTCAAAATATCATAAAGACTGGATGAAAA
Source organism: Melophagus ovinus (assembly GCA_023089585.1). Taxonomy (NCBI): domain Eukaryota; kingdom Metazoa; phylum Arthropoda; class Insecta; order Diptera; family Hippoboscidae; genus Melophagus; species Melophagus ovinus. The sequence continues at coordinate 80,477 of JAKKIB010000021.1, forward strand.
TTAAAATAAAAAAAATTTTTAAATTACGAAAATAGTAAAAATAATAACTCGAAAAGAATTTTAAAAAAGAAGTAACCTCATTTAAATTTAATTGCATATATTTCTATAGTAAATGTCGATTTATCTTTAGACTGGCAATGTTAGCCATAAAAAACAATATTGTTTTAATTATATAAAGGACACTTTAATGTGATGCCCAAAAGCCAATTAAAGAAAATGAATAAAAATCATCTAATTAAAATGAAAGTATCAATATTCAAAATAATGAACGTTATGTTAGAGAAAATTATAAAACTTTCCTGATCTCCTGGATCATTTAGGTAACGTACGCTTATATAAAGTTGGTTATACATCTCAACATGGCAAAGAGGTGGTAGTTTCATATAGAAATAGCGCTATAATGCCGTGCATATTACAAAGATAACAAGGAACAGACTGGTACCACAAAATAGTTACATTTCCTGTTTTTGAAAGATTATTAAACGCCCAATAAATGCTTATACAACCATAATTTTTTTTTTCAATATGTCTATTATTTTATAGGTAAGTTTTTTTTTGAATCTGCACATATCAAGCATAACACAGGACAGGTAGACTGCTTTTAGAAAAGAACTGTACTGGTATACTTTAAGAAATGTTCAATATATGTAGATAAAAGCGTACTTTTTTGCTATAAATTTTTTATTATACGATTTTATGTGACTCATTTTTGCTGAATCTGTTTCCTTTGAATTACATCACAGTTTTTATTTTATGGTATAGGAACATTTAGATATAATTATGGATTTCACATTCATTTATATTTATATCTAAATAATTTCCCAAACAATAGATGGCACTTCAACGTCTTTTTTATTCTGGGCATACATTTATTTGGAAATTTAGTAATAGATTTTACTGCTGAGAAAGCAGATTAAGCCACATTTATCAAAAGATAACGCTGTTATTTGGCAATTTTTTGAATAACTTATTAAAATCAAAATCTAAATGGTATTAGAAGTAATTTGTTTTCTGTATGTCCAAATACACCAACGTTAATGTATATAACAAATATCAAAAGGATTCAAGATAAATTCACTTCTTGTCTTCTATTTCTTTAAAATCATTTATTGAATGGGGCTACTTGCTTATCCATTTAGGCAGACACAATTTACCGATTAAAAAAAATATAGAGCATAAGAAGAAGCTCTGTACAAAAACGACGTTTTCACAAGGGAGAAATATACAATATTGAATTCTTTTCAGTGAATGTTAGTCGAATTTTTGTAATATTTATATGACGGTTCTTACCTTAGGGAAATGTCGTCCTTTATTTAAGAGAGTCCTCACCAGATCCTTAATGAGGGAAATCATATCAAATGTCTTGCAAAGAACTTAATTTTTGTCCAAAGGCCATGGTTGCCAAACTTTACGGCTTGGAAATTTTTAATCATCTGGTTTAATACAAGAAGCCTAACGTCCGCCCTCCTTAAAATATGCCAATAAAGTATATAAATCAATAAAGCAAATTTTTTCCGTCGCATTTTTGAACGATTGATAAGGGTCGCCAGTACAATAGTTATCTTTCTGTCTTTCTTCCACGAATATTGCATCACTATAACCATCATCATCATCATTATTCTCTTCCCATTTTTTTTCTATATCTCTTTCTTTCTGTTTTTCTGTTATCTCTTTCTTTCTACGACATGTCTAACTACTTTATATCCTTTGTAAATGCATACGCATTTATGTGATATGTGTGTGTTTTGAAAAGATATTGCCTTATCGAAACGGATGTCAGTTAATAACAAATTTATAATCTCTCTCCACTTTTAACCTTAATCTGCCATTATAGCATTTTTATATTTATTCTATTGATTTCTTTTTCGTTCCATTTTTCATTCAATATTTTTTTCTGCCACTCTCTTTCTTGTTCTTTTTGTTTAATATTCTATTTATAATGATATAATAAAAATGTACTTAATTTGAAATCAATAAAATAATAATACTAAAAATATGAAGAGGCGGCAACAAAAAAAAAGAAAGAGACGTAATATTAAAAATTCTATTTTTAATGTGTTTTGTGCAATTCCTCCTTAAAAAAAAGTGTGGTAAAAAGCAAAGGAAAATGCCAAAAATTTTGTGCAGTACTAAATGAAAAATATTAAATAATTTTTGCTTTAAATGTTTACATTCAAATATTGAAAGAACGTATGAGTCGGACAAGAAATACAAAAAAAAGAAGAAGAGCAAGAGGATTTTTTTAACAGAATAACACAGGGAAGAAATTTACAGACCGTTTGAGATCTATACCAAATTACTTTACACCATAATTTTTTACACTTAACTCAAATTGAACAACAAATAATTCAAAATGCTAATTTCTTTTTATTGCTTATATATACAAGAAAAAAAAATTAACAAATCAAAAAATAAACATAAAAAACAATGCATTAAAAATTTTTGTATAGAAAATGTTTCACAAAATTGGAATGATTTGGTTCATATTTTGTATACGTCAGCATAATATTTTTTAGGTGGTTAAACATTTTGGATCGATATGAATTAAAAAAATTGCCCTTATTATAATAAGTAGGAATAATAAATCGATAAATAGTTTTTGAATTCAAATTGTATTGCATTAAATTCTAATTTAAGGAGATTGACTTTTCGTAGGAAACTTCATTAGAAATATTTCATAAAATTTATCACATTCAAGCTAAATTTTATACTTGATACATTATTGCCTTTGAAAACCAAGTAAGAAAATTATATTTTGGATGGGACCAAATTTTGGATATCCAAATCAAACAAACAAAGATGGTTCCAGTTTTTGGGTAATAGTTAGAAAATGTAAACAAAAAGAAAAAAGAGGGAAAATGCTATTATGGTATAAATTCGCTAGGCGTGGCCGATTTACATCATATTTCAACAGGTATTGCAGACAAATGGCTTTAATACTTGTGTAAAATTTCAAGTTTCTATCTTTTGCCGTTTGAGTAATGAATAATGAGCAAATAACGTCAAAATTTTGCTTTTAAAAAGAGATCCGCACTCAGGATGTACTATACTGTGTGGGCGTGATCTTCAATCGATTATGCCAATTTTTATTACCTAAGTTTAAGCTGCTCTTACTAGCTTGACATTCCAGCTTTTGTGGCCAGAAGTATATGAAAAGCACTCGGTGAGAAGGTCAAGCGTTAGATAGATTAGTGGATAGACGGATAATCGGATAGGCCGATATGTGTTCTTTAACGGCCTAGGACGTTTTTTTGGTGCTACAAACATTATGATAAAATGAGTGCACCTCCAACCTCTGGATGGTTGGCATAAAAATCAGATTATAAATATTTTTATAATTTTAAGGCATACCGTTAAAAAAAATTATTATATTAATAAAATGGGTGTCAATAGAGAAATTTTGGATGTTGTAAACATCTCATGTATATGCCTTCAACATTTTTCTGGGTGTTGCATACAATCGTAAAAATTAAAATTTATAATTATTTAATAATAAAAGTGCGTTCTTTCTATTTCTATAATGAATTTTTTACTTTTTTTATTTTTCCCGCTCATTCACCCTCTCTTTCTCTATCTTTCTCTCTATATATGTATTTTCATCTGCAATTAATAATACTTTCATAATACGATACGATTTAACTCAATTAATTGCTTCTGACATAATATGACAACATAAAGATAACAAAGTTTTACATTCTATAAAAATATTTCATTTCTTCATTCTTTCATATTATTAATTACTATTTTTGTTGTTGTGGGCTTTTGCTGCTGCTTTTTATGATTCCGAGATAGGAATCAACCCTGCACAAACTTTTTTTCATTTGTGTTTCGTTTTTGGCTTCTATTTTCTTGTTATTGTTGTTGTTGTTAATCTTGTTTTGGGTTTAGACGTTTAGAATGTTGGATATTTAGTGTAAAGTTAAAGACATTTAATGGAAAATTTGCAAAGTTAACAAAAAGTCATGCAATGAAAGTGAAGCAGCAAAAAGAAAAAATAAAGCGACAAATGACTAATTAAAACTTAATTTAAATGTAATTTAAATTTAAACAGCACATGAAACTTTTTTCCAAGAATCTTTGAATATTTTTTCAGTTTCAATAATTGTAATTTAAAAATCTATCTCTCTCTTTATCTCTTTTGTAAAATGTTTAATATAACGTTCGGTGCTGAGCATAAATATTTTAACTGAAATTAGCTCATTTAAATCATAAACACTGAACAAGGTCAGTTCAAAGTTTTAATTTTGTATAACGGGTAAAAGCTTTCTACTGGTAAATGAAGTTCGACTCCGAACAGCTGTGCCTTATTTAACTCATTGTCATGTTAAAACCTTGACTTTAAATTACTACGATTGTGTCGCACGAAACGGAAAAGCATTACTAAAATTTCGCCCTTAAATAACGCTACCAATCACCAAGCTTGGTGGAAGTTGCATATGGATTTGTTTCTATACTAAAAGAGTGTAATTAAGTTAATTCGATTGAAACTACAACTCATGAAATGTAGCATTTTAAAAAAGACTT
>JAKKIB010000021.1:90000-135394 GCA_023089585.1 Melophagus ovinus
CAGCTGTTCGGAGTCGAACTTCATTTACCAGTAGAAAGCTTTTACCCCGTTATACAAAATTAAAACTTTGAACTGACCTTGTTCAGTGTTTATGATTTAAATGAGCTAATTTCAGTTAAAATATTTATGCTCAGCACCGAACGTTATATTAAACATTTTACAAAAGAGATAAAGAGAGAGATAGATTTTTAAATTACAATTATTGAAACTGAAAAAATATTCAAAGATTCTTGGAAAAAAGTTTCATGTGCTGTTTAAATTTAAATTACATTTAAATTAAGTTTTAATTAGTCATTTGTCGCTTTATTTTTTCTTTTTGCTGCTTCACTTTCATTGCATGACTTTTTGTTAACTTTGCAAATTTTCCCATTAAATGTCTTTAACTTTACACTAAAATATCCAACATTCTAAACGTCTAAACCCAAAACAAGATTAACAACAACAACAATAACAAGAAAATAGAAGCCAAAAACGAAACACAAATGAAAAAAAGTTTGTGCAGGGTTGACTTCCTATCTCGGAATCATAAAAAGCAGCAGCAAAAGCCCACAACAACAAAAATAGTAATTAATAATATGAAAGAATGAAGAAATGAAATATTTTTTATAGAATGTAAAACTTTGTTATCTTTATGTTGTCATATTATGTCAGAAGCAATTAATTGAGTTAAATCGTATCGTATTATGAAAGTATTATTAATTGCAGATGAAAATACATATATAGAGAGAAAGATAGAGAAAGAGAGGGTGAATGAGCGGGAAAAAATAAAAAAAGTAAAAAATTCATTATAGAAATAGAAAGAACGCACTTTTATTATTAAATAAATAAATTTTAATTTTTACGATTGTATGCAACACCCAGAAAAATGTTGAAGGCATATACATGAGATGTTTACAACATCCAAAATTTCTCTATTGACACCCATTTTATTAATATAATAATTTTTTTTAACGGTATGCCCTTAAAATTATAAAAATATTTATAATCTGATTTTTATGCCAACCATCCAGAGGTTGGAGGTGCACTCATTTTATCATAATGTTTGTAGCACCAAAAAAAACGTCCTAGGCCCGTTAAAGAACACATATCGGCCTATCCGATTATCCGTCTATCCACTAATCTATCTAACCGCTTGACCTTCTCACCGAGTGCTTTTCATATACTTCTGGCCACAAAAGCTGGAATGTCAAGCTAGTAAGAGCAGCTTAAACTTAGGTAATAAAAATTGGCATAATCGATTGAAGATCACGCCCACACAGTATAGTACATCCTGAGTGCGGATCTCTTTTTAAAAGCAAAATTTTGACGTTATTTGCTCATTATTCATTACTCAAACGGCAAAAGATAGAAACTTGAAATTTTACACAAGTATTAAAGCCATTTGTCTGCAATACCTGTTGAAATATGATGTAAATCGGCCACGCCTAGCGAATTTATACCATAATAGCATTTTCCCTCTTTTTTCTTTTTGTTTACATTTTCTAACTATTACCCAAAAACTGGAACCATCTTTGTTTGTTTGATTTGGATATCCAAAATTTGGTCCCATCCAAAATATAATTTTCTTACTTGGTTTTCAAAGGCAATAATGTATCAAGTATAAAATTTAGCTTGAATGTGATAAATTTTATGAAATATTTCTAATGAAGTTTCCTACGAAAAGTCAATCTCCTTAAATTAGAATTTAATGCAATACAATTTGAATTCAAAAACTATTTATCGATTTATTATTCCTACTTATTATAATAAGGGCAATTTTTTTAATTCATATCGATCCAAAATGTTTAACCACCTAAAAATATTATGCTGACGTATACAAAATATGAACCAAATCATTCCAATTTTGTGAAACATTTTCTATACAAAAATTTTTAATGCATTGTTTTTTATGTTTATTTTTTGATTTGTTAATTTTTTTTTCTTGTATATATAAGCAATAAAAAGAAATTAGCATTTTGAATTATTTGTTGTTCAATTTGAGTTAAGTGTAAAAAATTATGGTGTAAAGTAATTTGGTATAGATCTCAAACGGTCTGTAAATTTCTTCCCTGTGTTATTCTGTTAAAAAAATCCTCTTGCTCTTCTTCTTTTTTTTGTATTTCTTGTCCGACTCATACGTTCTTTCAATATTTGAATGTAAACATTTAAAGCAAAAATTATTTAATATTTTTCATTTAGTACTGCACAAAATTTTTGGCATTTTTCCTTTGCTTTTTACCACACTTTTTTTTAAGGAGGAATTGCACAAAACACATTAAAAATAGAATTTTTAATATTACGTCTCTTTCTTTTTTTTTGTTGCCGCCTCTTCATAATTTTAGTATTATTATTTTATTGATTTCAAATTAAGTACATTTTTATTATATCATTATAAATAGAATATTAAACAAAAAGAACAAGAAAGAGAGTGGCAGAAAAAAATATTGAATGAAAAATGGAACGAAAAAGAAATCAATAGAATAAATATAAAAATGCTATAATGGCAGATTAAGGTTAAAAGTGGAGAGAGATTATAAATTTGTTATTAACTGACATCCGTTTCGATAAGGCAATATCTTTTCAAAACACACACATATCACATAAATGCGTATGCATTTACAAAGGATATAAAGTAGTTAGACATGTCGTAGAAAGAAAGAGATAACAGAAAAACAGAAAGAAAGAGATATAGAAAAAAAATGGGAAGAGAATAATGATGATGATGATGGTTATAGTGATGCAATATTCGTGGAAGAAAGACAGAAAGATAACTATTGTACTGGCGACCCTTATCAATCGTTCAAAAATGCGACGGAAAAAATTTGCTTTATTGATTTATATACTTTATTGGCATATTTTAAGGAGGGCGGACGTTAGGCTTCTTGTATTAAACCAGATGATTAAAAATTTCCAAGCCGTAAAGTTTGGCAACCATGGCCTTTGGACAAAAATTAAGTTCTTTGCAAGACATTTGATATGATTTCCCTCATTAAGGATCTGGTGAGGACTCTCTTAAATAAAGGACGACATTTCCCTAAGGTAAGAACCGTCATATAAATATTACAAAAATTCGACTAACATTCACTGAAAAGAATTCAATATTGTATATTTCTCCCTTGTGAAAACGTCGTTTTTGTACAGAGCTTCTTCTTATGCTCTATATTTTTTTTAATCGGTAAATTGTGTCTGCCTAAATGGATAAGCAAGTAGCCCCATTCAATAAATGATTTTAAAGAAATAGAAGACAAGAAGTGAATTTATCTTGAATCCTTTTGATATTTGTTATATACATTAACGTTGGTGTATTTGGACATACAGAAAACAAATTACTTCTAATACCATTTAGATTTTGATTTTAATAAGTTATTCAAAAAATTGCCAAATAACAGCGTTATCTTTTGATAAATGTGGCTTAATCTGCTTTCTCAGCAGTAAAATCTATTACTAAATTTCCAAATAAATGTATGCCCAGAATAAAAAAGACGTTGAAGTGCCATCTATTGTTTGGGAAATTATTTAGATATAAATATAAATGAATGTGAAATCCATAATTATATCTAAATGTTCCTATACCATAAAATAAAAACTGTGATGTAATTCAAAGGAAACAGATTCAGCAAAAATGAGTCACCATAAAATCGTATAATAAAAAATTTATAGCAAAAAAGTACGCTTTTATCTACATATATTGAACATTTCTTAAAGTATACCAGTACAGTTCTTTTCTAAAAGCAGTCTACCCTGTCCTGTGTTATGCTTGATATGTGCAGATTCAAAAAAAAACTTACCTATAAAATAATAGACATATTGAAAAAAAAAATTATGGTTGTATAAGCATTTATTGGGCGTTTAATAATCTTTCAAAAACAGGAAATGTAACTATTTTGTGGTACCAGTCTGTTTCCTTGTTATCTTTGTAATATGCACGGCATTATAGCGCTATTTCTATATGAAACTACCACCTCTTTGCCATGTTGAGATGTATAACCAACTTTATATAAGCGTACGTTACCTAAATGATCCAGGAGATCAGGAAAGTTTTATAATTTTCTCTAACATAACGTTCATTATTTTGAATATTGATACTTTCATTTTAATTAGATGATTTTTATTCATTTTCTTTAATTGGCTTTTGGGCATCACATTAAAGTGTCCTTTATATAATTAAAACAATATTGTTTTTTATGGCTAACATTGCCAGTCTAAAGATAAATCGACATTTACTATAGAAATATATGCAATTAAATTTAAATGAGGTTACTTCTTTTTTAAAATTCTTTTCGAGTTATTATTTTTACTATTTTCGTAATTTAAAAATTTTTTTTATTTTAATTTTCATCCAGTCTTTATGATATTTTGACATTTTTATTCCTTCTTTGTAATTGTTTTATCGCTTTCTACACTTACATCCCATTTACGTGATTTTTTTGTTCAAATTAAAAATAATAGTTAAATCATGGAAAATTATTAAACTTTTACCAGTTTGTTCAATTTATTTCAGATGATTTTTATACCCCGCATCACTTCTGATAGAGAGTACAATTGGAGTGTGAACAAATCTGTGTAACTTGTAATGAATAAACTATTTATTGTACTAGTCGACTTTCCAGCCGTCGAATTATGACTGTCTTTCAGTGTGATGTCTGTCCATGTATTTTTAAAAATTATGAGATGCAATTTTACAAATAGAGGTAGTACTTTATTAAATAAATCCGGCAATTGTTAAAACAACTTTCCCATGTCAATGTAGGGAAAAGGTGATCGATGTAAAGTAAAGCTGAACTTACAATTCAAAATACCATTTAAAGAAAACCTTTTCAGATTAGTTACTGGGCATATTTAATAAATGTATGTCAAATTTAATCCAACTGTTTCAACTGATCCATTAATTTTTTGGAATACCTTCTCATATAACAAACTTTTCAAATTATTCAGTAATTACAATTTTTGATTTGTTTGACTTGTAATTCTGTAAATTCTCTTAATTACATCAAGTGTAGTTAAAGTGATATGGGGTATTTCAAAGTCAGCTTCACCCGAACCACCAACAAATTACCATTCTCGTTTGTTTTGTTATCATAAAAAAAAAGATATACATAATGTATAACAATCTACAAAAAAAAGGTAATTCAGAAACTTTCACCATTGCTATTTCTGATCTTCTCTTGACTAATTAAGAGGTGTACGGTGAAGTCTAACAAGCGCGTAATAACCTTTATAGGAAAATTCAGAACGAAACTTCCTGATGCTATATATACATATTTATACATATGAAAGTAAAGTATATATAAGTGTAATTATAATAAAAATATGCTCATTACTTAAATTTATGATATACGCGAAATATTTTACAGATTTTACCTTTGTTTTCCAAAAAAAAAAAATTATTATTGAATAAATGAATACAACTTTTATTGTTTCATTGTCTCTCCGACTTTTTTTTGTTGCTTGTCTGTAACTTGTTCTGTTGCTTATTTGTTGCCTTTTTCTTTGTGTTTTGTTTTTTATGTACAATTACATATAAGAAAAAATGTCATGAAATGGTTTCATTTTTAATATTACAAAAATTTTTTCTTCCAAGAAATATTTATACTTATATAAAAATGTTGTGATGGTGGTAACAAAAAAAGAAAAATGGTGTTGTCCCATTTTTTGTAGTTGGTTTTGTTCTTTTTTTGCTTGTGTTGTTCGTGTTTGTCATTTGTTTAGTGTTTGTCGTCGTTTAGTATTTTACGCGTATATTTTATTTTGCTTCTTTTCTTTCAGCATTTTATATTTTGGCAGAATTGTTTTATGATGACTTTGTTAATTCTTTACTTCTTACATCTTATTATTATTATTTTTTGTTAAATCTGTTTATTAAAATTGGTTTTATCCATAAGCACTAATCGTTTTAATTGCATTCTTGGAATATTTATCATTTAAAATTCAATTTTTTCTTTTGATTTTCCTTCATCAATTTTCTGTCGATTCACTATATTAAAATTGTTTTAAAAAAATTCTGCAAACTATATATATGTACTTGACTCTACAACAAAACAGACTGTACCATCAAAAAGAGCCATACAAAGTGTACAAAAAAAAAGTTTGCTGGTTTCAATAAAAACTTTGCAAAATTTAAACGATTAACTAAAATAAGGTTTTACAAAATTATATATATGTTTACGCAAAAATATGACTACTTTTGTTAAGATCCGTTAATAGATTATCAACGGGAATATCATTGGGTTGATGCCGTACATCAGACGAATAATAGTGCTGTTGTTCCTTTTCTTGTTGTTGTTGATGATGATAGGGATAATTATAATTAATATAAGCGGAGCTATTTGCATCATTATTGCTGCCATAATCGTTATTTATTGATGCAACGGATACAGTTGTTGTTGTTGATGATGATAATGTTGTAGCTGGTGCTCTCGTTAGGGGTGCCAATATCGTTGCACCATTTTCGTGTTGATGGTGATGATGATGTTGTTTAATTGTAGTATTATCTAAAGCATCCAATGAATCCATTGGAGCACGTTCACGTTCTCTAACAATATGTGGTGCTTCATTGAATTCATCTAATTCTTCCATGCCTGGGTGGATTTATCAACAAAAACAAATATAAATAAATTAATTACAGTAAAATTTTAATAGAGTAAGGTATTATTAATTTTCGTAATATTTTAAATTCAACTTCTTACCGGCATATTTAGTACCCGTTAGTAATAGATATTGGCCAGAACGATTCGGCCATAATAATCCCGTCATAACGCAGTATGCCAAACAATCAGCTGAATTTGTTATACCCAATAATAACTTGTAACGCCACATTGGGCTAATTTGTAATGCCACTAATGCTACAATCGGTAAATAAATGAACCAAACCAGACTAGATGCACCCAAATGTAATAAGAAATCTAATTTCTTTGTTGAATGCTCATATTTCATTGTATTTCGCAATTCATACAAAAACCATAACATAAATGTTGTGCTATATGGCAGGAAGCAGACACGGCGAAGACAAAAAAATTAAAAAAAAATTCAAAGAATTAATTGCAAGAATTAACTTCATTAGCTGAATATTTGGTATTTAATAGTACAGATAGATAATTTGAAATTAGATAATTTCGAGTAGGCGTAAGCAATGTGCACGATTCCTTTTTTTCAAATATTATAAAATAACGGATTTAATATTTGTACAAAGTTTCAGTTTTCTATATATTTCAGATTTCAAAACGGACAAACATGTCTAAATCGACTCGAAATGTGATACTGATTAAAAATCCATATAATTTATGGAGTCTCTGACGGTTCTTTTTAGGCATTCCAAACACAATGACAAAACGAGAATACTGCCAACCCCTGGATGTTAAGTATAATTATCAGAAAGACATAAAAGTAATAAGTCGCACCTCTAAGTCATTGATCGAAAGAACAATTCTAATTATACAATTCATTTTATAAACTACAATGAAACGTATAAAAAATGTCCATCACATGGTATGACAAATGTATGAAAAACATAATTTAATAAGGTTCAACTTTTATCCCATCAATCTATAAGATCAAATTTATATTATGCAGCGATTGTTATGACATATATCCGATTAACAATCGTATACTGAAAAGAGCAGTAGAAAATTTTAGTTAGTTGCTTTTAATAGATTAGATATCCTGATTATATTTTGGTAGTCCATACTCATATACACAAGTAGCACTCTCTACGTTGAAATTTTATTTACGCATATTTTATAAACAGATATTTCATATGAAATTCCGCTTCTAATGGTATATAAATCATTACTACATAGTACAAAAAGTAGGCAACATTCGACACAAACACTTTGTAATGATAAAATTTTTTTCAATTTGAATTTTCTTCGTGGTATAATTTTTGCTTTTTAGACAAAAATACTACATATGGAGGAACGTCGCTAAATTGGTCCAATTTCGTTTATTATTCTGTGGCATTGATCTCGAATGCAAAACATTTTCAACAAAATTTAAAAATAAAAAATTCTGAGGTGTACACATCATAACTTATAGAAGAGGGTAGGCTTAATGAATGTTGAGAAAATATTTCTAAATAAATCAACACGCGAATCATTCTACTTAATGCCATTACATTAACAAGCATCAAAGATACACTTACCGCAAAATTAAAACAATTAAACCGGGCCATGTTTGATATTCATCAATATCGGATACAATATCTACTTCAGTTCTATTCCAATAATAAAGGAACACATGTAATGAACAATAGGGCACCCAGATACTCATTAATATGATCCAACCAGTACGGCTAATTTGTTGACGTGTTACAGCCCAACCTTTCGCTAACAATAATAATATTAACATGAATGTTGTACGACTAAATATATCCAAAATATCGCCAGACGTTTGTAGATTTGGTAAACCATTACCATTTATGGCAAATTTAATTAAATGTCCCGCTATAAAGGTCAAACTAATAAATTCACTGAATAAACTAATCGTAAACAATTTGGTGACGGGATGCTTTTGCAAGCGCACCGCATAAATTTGCATTGGCAGTAATACAACATAGACTAGTAAAAATATTAAATACATTTCCAACAAATCCTGTTGATCGAACGAAAATTCATATGTCAAGAGATGTCTAGATGAAGTACTTGGATGACCATTCACTACGTGAATGTCATAGTACACTTGATGCGGACTATTATTTAAAAGTGCAGCCGGTGCTGCCAACGTATCATACGCATGCCATTTGCATGTAGTTCGAGCCCTGTAACACGCTACCATCGCTACATACCAGAACCTGTTAATAAAAAAATGTATAATAAAAAAGAAAGAGAACAAAATCAATAAGTCAATTTTCTATAAAATAATAAATAAATTTCGTTTTTTCTTTAGTGTTTAGTTAGTAATGAAATTAAACATATTTCGAATATTTTCTATTTGTGAGTGCGTTAAATTTTACTAGACAACTATAATACATTTATTTGTTAATTATAATAATTAACAGCTCAGTTGCAAAGTCCTCGATAGTATAGTGGCCAGTATCCTCGAGAGACCGGAGTTCGATTCACCGTCGTAATCGAATTCACTGGGGAGAATTGGACTTTCATTTTTTAAATATTCTTTCATACGTTAAAAGAAACAAGCAATACACCCACAGGCACTTGTTACATATATAAAATGCTCAACTATTTGTTTTCTCCTCTGTTAAATAATTTAGAATTTTCATTTCATGTTTCCCTTTTTTTTTTACTCCTCTTCTTTTACTATTGCTGCGCTATTATTTACTACTACAACTAGTTTTTATTTCTTCTCTTTTTGTGCAAGTGCAAGTTCAAATGCAAGAGCAATCTTCAATGCACTTTTCATTGTCATGTGAATGGGAATGTGCGTGGGAATGCAAATGAGAAAAAATGCAAAAAAAAACTAAGTAAGAAAAAATTACATATCTTAGATAGCCACTAATTCAGATATGGTGTTATGGGTGTCTATTTTTAGATGCAATGCTGATTCAACTAAGAATTAACAAGTTGAAAACTTATATTTGGCTGGAGCCATATCTTGGATATCCACCACCAACACACCATGATATTGCGATTCAGAGCCTGATTCAGTTTAATAAAAGTAAATTGAAACTGAAAACATAAAAACCTGAAAATTTGATATTGTATAACTTCGCAAAGGCGTATCCGAATTGCATGACTTTTAGACAGACATTGTAGACCAATAACCTCCTTACTTATGCAAAATTTTAGCTTTCAACGGATTTTGCCCATTTTCAATCTCAACTTGCACACAAGAACTTCCAGTGATTCTGCCAAATTTGAGCTCGATATCTAAAATTTTACGATCAAAAGAATGTTTACAACAGACAAACACATAGAAGTACAGACAGGCAGACATATCTAAATCCATTTAGAATTTGATGCTGATCAAGGATATGTGTACTTTATAGGATCTCAAGTACTTCCTTCTAGGCTTTACATACATCTCTGGGTGGTGAGTATAAAAAGAAGATTCAATTAAGAATTTAAAACAAACATTTCTTATGAATATAGATGACATTTTCGCTTTTTGTGAATGTTTATTAATTGTAATTTTGGCTGGGCTTAACCAATTTTTATTTCGATTTTTAGACAAACAGTGTAGCACAGTTTCGAATATTAGGAACATTTAGAGCATGTAGACAAAATTTGCACTATTTTAACTTGTCCAATTTACTGAGTAATTAAAGTCAAATGATCGAAAAGTTAAAATTCGAGATCGTATAACGTAAAGTAGGCGTGACTGATTACACGTTGCACATTTCCTTTGATTGATGTGATAAATATTCAGTATCAATTTATCTGCATGAGTTTTCTACGTTTCGATCAAATTTGAAAGTTACAAATTTCTATATTTATCACACACAGACTGTCAACCCAAATCAATCCAGCATTATTATACTGATCAAGGGTTTTTGACAAAAAAAAATCATTTTAAATATTACAAATATTATGACAAACTGATAATACCATCACAACGTCTAGGTGTCCTTTGAATATAAAAAACAGTTGTATAAATGAACATTGCAATGATGAGCAAAAAACTAAGAAATTGTACTTTAAAAAAAATTTAATGTTCTCAGTTATGTTGCACTTTGGGTGTATGCTTCAACCGATCTGGCCCATTTTCAATTGCAAAGTACATGCAAAAACCAAATTTGAGCTCGATATTTCAAATTTTAAAAGGAGAATATTTACAACAGACATACTAGTAGACGGACAGACTATTTACAAGTAAATAATTTATATTACCTTGGCTGTGTAACTTCACTTATCACATAAGTAAATTGATTACCGGTCACAACATTATTGGGGGCATCTTCATCTGGACACAGTTGACCATAGGTACATGGTATGCGTCGTAAAAAATCCCGTTTACCTTGTACATTACAATCGGGATCGTATGCTAATAATTGAACTTGATGAAACATGCGGCGGCAGGCCAATTCACGATCATATATACTAGCACTACGATTACTGTAGAAATCGACAAATGTCAATTTATCTAATACGACCAGCGTGATGGGTTGAGCGAATGTTTGATATGCTGTCACATTGCCGTAAATGTATCCATAAGACTCGTGTGGTGAATTATGCGGCACATTAGGGAATTCAGCTTTTTGAAAACCGAATTTTATAAGAAATTTAAAAAACTCTTGGGCATCGAAAGTGCCCTGTAAATGTGTACCATGCACAATGGACACATTTACATCTATTAATATAATGATGAAGAAATTTAGGAGCAATCGACATAGATTACTCCCTTTCACTTGCATGTTACCTTTTTTTTATTTGTCTTATTTGCCTAATATGTGCTTTTTTGTTTGTTTTTTGTTTGACAGTTGCCCTCACTTCCTTGCTGGCTGGATTATTTTGATTTATTATTTGCTTGATTTATTAAATTGTTGGTTTTTTTTGGTGGCGGACATTTGTCTTTCGTTTTTTGTTCTTTGTAAGTTTTCAATTAACCTCAAGGCAATTTTGTTTCTGGCGAAAACAGCTGAGGCTGATTTGTCGCTGGTTTGTATGCCGCTGATATGCTGCTGTTACCTCTGTTTGTACAATAAACATTTGCCTTTTTAATGTTACACTTTTCTTCCCCTTAAACTTCTTGTTAGATTTTATACGTTTCCTTTTTCATTTACAAAAAAAATTGTATTATTCGTTTTTATGTATTCTTCCATTCTTTGTTTTATATGTATCTTATAATTTCTTTATGGTTTTTTAATGTTTTATTATACATTTGTCTTTTCTGTCATTTAATTTTTGCACTTTCCAAAAGAGAAATTGACATAAAAATCAAAAATATAGCTATTCATTACAACGAAATTAATACATATGTGAGAGGCAAATGTATACAAATAATGACAAGTAAAAGAGCAAAAAAAAACATGTAACGTTAGTGAAATTATAAACCAAAGTTACAATTTTTCAGAGAATGCGAAACAAAGTAATGTGAAATTGAATTAATAATGTTAAGCAATGTGAAATCACATCTCGCCGCATATTTTTTTCTAAACTATATTTCACAATGCAAATAGCTTTAACAAATAAGTTGATGTTCTTTGCGTGCGAGTTTCAATTGATTTATGAAAGATTTAGCAGAAAGAGAGAGACAGAGAGGGAGAGATTATGAAAAAATGGAGCAACCAATATGTCATAAGAATTTTTGTCAAATTTGTTGCTAACTACATTTGTCTATTTAATTGTTTAATATATTCGTGCTTATACGCATTGTTCGTTTTCTATATCTGTGTATGTTAAATCTTGTAAAGATTTAATGGCCTCAATATTTCAAATAATTGCAGCACTTTAACTACAATTATTGGAAAGGACTAAAGATTGTAAGTATTGCGGCACTTGAACCACAATAGCAAGCGAAATAAATACGATGAGGATCAAATATAGTTTCAATCGTTCCCTTTTTATTTTAAATTCAAGAGCTTATATACTAAATCTTAACTGCCAAAACTAGCTTATCTTCACTCATATCTTGTATGTGTTGTTAGTGTGAATTTATAGATAATTTGGTTACTGTTAGGTGGCGTAAATTGTAAATAGATTGCTTAAGTAATGCTCTGTGAGATATATTGTGATTGGGTTTCCATAGATAAGCGTACCGTAACTAATGTTATCATAAATATTATGCTTCTTAACAACTAAAGCAGATCCTAACGGTGCAGAATGTGCGTATTATAATTAGTGCTGAATTGTTATTAATTATTGAATACTGTTAGGTCCTGAGTCGTTATCTTGGAAATACCCATGTTGTTTCACACAATGAATTGAACCAATCTTGCGATGTGCTAATGTGTGTTGTTGTTGCATTTATAGAATAAAATTATCAGTATCTATTGTAATGCAAGTCTTAGGTATGTTTATCATAACATAGTAATGGTTATCAATGTGTATTTAATTATACCGAGCGTTAACAACTGTTAAGTGAAAACTTAACATACTCCCCCCCTTGTTTTTTGGTCGGTTACCTTACTCTTATTACTTGTGTCCTTTCTCTGAGGGCCCGGGGAATTCTTTGTATCTGAGTATGATGACCTAGTAGTTGTTGCTGTTAACAGGTCAGGATCTTCTTCACATACCATAGGCAGTGGAGCCAGTCGATGTATAGCGCGCTTACAAACACCTGTTGCCGTTTTGACGTCGACCACTCTTACTCCTCTATCGTCTCCTGGATAGCATTTGATTATTCTGCCTAATGGCCATTCTAGTGGGGGTAAGTTGTCTTCCTTGACGATTACTATCATGCCAGGTTTTACATTAGGAGATTGAGTGTTCCATTTATGTCGATGTTGAAGTTGCTGTAAATATTCAGTGGACCATCTTTTCCAAAATTCGTGTTTTAAATGTGACACCAGCCTCCACCGAGTTAACAATGAGGGCTTAGTGTTGACACTTCTAGGATCAATTTGAGAGGTTAGTGGTTCTCCTATGAGAAAGTGTCCAGGAGTCAAGGCAGTGGCATCTTGGGGATCTTGTGAAATTGGTGTTAATGGCCGTGAATTGAGTATGGCTTCAATCTCTACCATGACGGTTTCCAGTTCCTCGTATGTAAGTGACGCGTTACCAACTCCACGGACAAAATGATATTTCGCTGCCTTTACAGCGGCTTCCCATAAGCCTCCAAAGTGTGGCGCCCTTGGTGGTATAAAATGAAACTGAATACCGTTGTTGCTGCACATACGATCAATTGTTGCCTTGGCTTTAGAGTTGTGAATAACTTGTTCCAAGGCACTAAGTTGCTTGCTAGCTCCGACGAAATTCGTTGCGTTATCACAATACAGATTAAGACAATGCCCTCGGCGTGCAATAAATCTTTTTAAACAGCCAATAAAGGCTTCTGTGGTGAGGTCGCTGACTAACTCTAAATGGACTGCTTTGGTGCTAAAACAACAAAATATAGCCACGTATGCCTTCCTAGGAGCCTTGCCCCGGATCTTAAAATGAACGAAAAATGGTCCACAAAAATCGACTCCGGAATTGATGAAGGGTCGAGTTGGCATTATTCTTGTTGAAGGCAAGTTGCCCATTATTTGCTGAAACAGTTTAGGTTTGACCTTATTACATCTCACACAATTCTGTATTATTGACCGTGCCATAGATTTGCCCTTGATAGGCCAAAATCGACTACGAACCTGAGCTAGTAGTGCTTGTACTCCACAGTGATAATGCTGGATGTGGAATTTTCGTAAAATAAGTTTCGTTATTGAATCGTTATGTGGTAAGATTATAGGATGCCGTGCATCATATGATAACTATGCAGCATGCAGGCCACCACCAACACGCATAAGCCCATGATCATCCAACAAAGGTTTTAGATCCCTTAAATTGCTAGAATTGTTGAGATCTTTTTGGTGTGTTAGTGCTACTACTTCATTCTTGAAGGTTTCCTTTTGTATAGCCCCTAATATGACTGTTTCAGCGTTTGATAATTCCTCCAACGACAGCATGCTGGCGGGTGTGTTTCTGAACTCTTTATTCCTTAATATACCTCTACAGAATCTCAATATATATGCTGTCACCCTTTGCAGCGTTTGAAAAGAATTTCGGTGATTAATTTGGAATATTGGATGAACGTTTTCTTCGGTTGTGGGATATGATGTTATTGGCATTGTTGTCGATTGTCTGTGAATTTTATTTTTATCGATGTAGGTTGTCCAAGTATCATTCGCTTGTTGTAGCAGCAATGGTCCATGAAACCAGAAGGAGTTGTTCCACAATTGAGCAGGAAACATTCCTCGTGATATTAAATCAGCCGGATTGTTCTTAGATTCTATGTGCAACCATTGCACGTTGTGTGCCAATTCTCGAATTTTTGGTGATAAATTGTTCCAATGTGTTGGATGTCGACTCTATCCAGGACAAGACTATTTGAGAGTCGGACCATATGTAAGTGGATGCATTGTGTAACTTCAGCTCCTTTCTCACCTTGGTTATTAATCGAGTGCCTAGTAGTGCAGCGCATAATTCTAGTCTTGGAATGGTTTGAGGCTTTAATGGTGCTACTCTTGATTTGGCACCTAACAGCCGTATTATGGGACTTCCCTGATTGTTATATGATCTTAGGTAAATTAAATAAATTAAATGCTTTCTTTGAAGCATCTACGAATGTATGGATTTGCCACCCCTTTTTTCCCCTAGATCCACAACTCGTCTTTGAATAGGTCTATTGTTTGCATCAATTAATTTTGTTCGAAATTCCTTCCACCTTTGCTGCAATGAATCAGGTAATTGGGTATCCCAGGACAAACCCAGCTGCCAGGCGTCCTGGATAATTAATTTCGCAATGACTATGGCAGGTGCCAATATACCAAGTGGATCGAAAATACGAGCGACGTCCGAAACAATTGAACGCTTAGTTATAGTGGTTATTTCTGATAGGTGTATTCGAAAACATAGAGTATCCTTTGTTGGTGTCCACGTCAATCCTAGTGTTTTTATACTGCTATCATCATCCTCATCAAAGTTTAAGTTCACTTCTTGGTCTTCACGAGCTATGGCACTTAATAACTGGGAATGATTAGCACACCATTTACGTAACTTAAAACCAGCAGATTCCAATATAGTTTGCGTTTGTACTTGCATCTCCAATGCTGTGGCCAGTGAGTCTGCGCCTGCCAAATAATCGTCAACATAAAAATTGTTCAATATCGTACTGGCGCCTAATGGATAGCTTTGCAAAAATTCTTGTCCCAACTGCTGCAAGCATTTTGTTGAGAGGTAAGGAGCTGAACACATTCCATACGTCACTGTATTAAGTTCATAGTGTTTTAAAGGTTCTTCTGGATTATTTCGCCAAATAATGCGTTGGTATTTTCTATCTTGAGTATGTATTAATACTTGTCTATACATTTTTTCGATGTCTGTAGTAAATACAAATTTGGGCAACCTGAATTTTAATATTAGTGAAAATAAGTTGGTTTGAACTGTTGGTCCAACATGCAGTATGTCATTCAGTGAAATTCCTGAGGATGTTCTCGCAGACGCATCAAATACGACCCTGAGTTTAGTCGTGGTTCTGTCGGGCTTAATGACACAATGATGGGGAAGATAATAGCCAGTTGATGTAGTATCGCCGGGTTTTATTTCCGCCATGTGGCCCAAGGCTTCGTATTCGGACATGAACTTTACATATTGCTCTCTTAGAAGACCATCTTGCTGCATCCTCCGTTCAATGGCTAAGAATCGATTCATAGCGATCTTCCTTGAATCTCCTAAAACTTTGGGGTCATCCTTGAAAGGAAGTCGAACTATAAATTTATTAGTTTGTGATCTTGTGGTTGTTTTTGTAAATATGTCTTCACACTGACGATTGGATGGCGTAAAAGACTTATCCGCAGATTCTATTTCTTCAGTATTCCACCATCCTTCTAATTTTTTATCCAGGGAATGTTGTGATTCGGTAAGTACTCCACATACCTTTGGATAATTGAACGCGTTTTCAATAGTACCGGATATTATCCAGCTCAATCTTGTGTTGAATAATGTAGGCAGAGTCTCTTTCAGCTTAATCTGCCCAGACTGCATCAGTTCTGGAAAGAATTCCGCGCCTAATAATACGTCAATATGTTTAGACTTGTTGAATGAAGGGTCTGCCAATTCTAGATTACTAGGTAAGTTCCAGGATTCAATATTCAAATCTATACAGGGTTGGTTTGACGTAATTGAAGGCAATATGTACGCTTCAAGTTGTGTTGAGTAGTTGCCAGTCGTTGATTGCATTTTGATATTAGTTCGATGTTGCGCATTGCGTTTTTCTTGACCAATACCTTCGATATTCATCTTAACTTGTGTGCGGCCCTTTCAGTAATTACATTAATTTGTGAACCGGAATCCAATAATGCGCGGCATCGAGTACTTCGCCCATTGTTACTTATTAATGTTATTATTGCTGTTCCCAAAAGCACATATTGTTTATTTGATGATTGGGATGTTGACTTGTTGGCTGTGGTTGCTGTTACGATGCTTTTATTAACCTCTTGATCACTGGTAGAGTCTTGATGTAACAATGTATGATGAGCATTGTTGCATATTTTACAATATCTTGATGAACATTTTTCGGCTATGTGTCCTACCTTTAAACAATTAAAGCATAGACCAAGCTTAGATACGTATTTCGCGCGCTCTGATACTGATAGTTTCAAAAATTGTTGGCAGTTATAAATGTTGTGTCCCCTTATATTGCAGGAACTGCATGAGTCATCCTTACTCTTTATTGTTAAAACAGTTATTTTGTACGGGGTACTCGATGTCTTGTTGCTGATTGCTTCCAATATTTGAAACTGAGATTCCAAGAACGACAGAAGATCATCAGTGCTCGGTGGCTCCTTGGGTGATTTCAAATTTTGCTCAAATCGTATATGGGTATTTCGATCGAGTTTTTGATTAAAATTTGCACTAGTAAAGGACCCCAGCTATCTGTATCAATGCCTAAATTGCGCAAAGCTAACATTGATTCCTTTGTTGTGTCATATAGTCCCTTGATCGCTTCTGCATTTGAAGTTATCGCTGGTTGATTCAGCAATTTCTCCACTAACTTTGAGACGAGGACACGCCTGTTATTATAACGCTCTTGCAAAAGCACTCATGCCGTAACATAATTCTTTTCTGTTATTGAAAGATGCGCAATAAGACGTTCAGCTTCACCAGATACGTTGTATTTTAGATACCACATTTTTTGCCCATCGGGCATAGGTTGTTCATGTACCATATTACGGAACATGTCATGAAATTGACTCCATTTGTTGTAGTTACCATCGAAGCAAGGAATGTCTACCTTTGGTAATGGGAGGTATGTAGATGCACACGTCTGAGAAACATTGAAACTTGAATTTTGCCTCGACGATATATTGAATTGATGTCTTGTTTCTATGACTGTTTCATATAGCCTTTCAAATCTTTCTTCAATCAACGCGTCCTTGAAGTCATCAAGTTGTTCATAAATATTTTTTACCTTATTCCATATATCGTTAATGATTTCCATGTCAATTGAATCAGCGAATTTCTTGAAATAATTTTCCAATATGAGCATTTCACAATTAAGCCTTCTTAATAATTTGGTAGTTAAATTCGCTTCCTTTATAGTTGAAGAGTTGCCTTGCTCTACATTGACCTGCTTTGTTGAAGACTTACAATCAGAATCTGACATCTCCTTTAAGATCATTATATGTGTGTTGCTCGCGATGTCAGGATCATCATCTGTAGGTTTTATACGATGTATGTTAAATAATTCCATGTGTTTTTGAACTATTAAACGTGTCGTCTCATAGTGCTGTTCCACAAAATAAGTTATATTAGTTGGTTGTTCGACCATTGATAACAGCTTCTCATGTGCAATTTCAAACTTGTCCCATTGGCTGGACAAAGATTGAAAACGTTCCTCAAAATATGTTTCGGTTTTCCTAGTTGGAGAATCCCTTTTAAAATTTCGAATGATGCGTTGGATTTTTTGGCCAACTCTTTGTTGATGCTCTAATAATTCTGCAATTGTTTCCATTGTGTTACGTTACTTGAGACCTTAAGAGTATTCGTGTGTTGAATGTATATACGTTGTTGTGAAATTGTTGATTCTGTTGAATCGCAGTGTGTGCTGTGTGCGTAATGTACTGCGGCAGATATTGCGTGTATACCGTTCCCCTCGGCACAGTTAAAGCGTATTAGCTGGACGGTTGATGCTACAAGTATCCGGTACGTCGCGCGTGTATCACGTCGGGGTCACCAATGTTAAATCTTGTAAAGATTTAATGGCCTCAATATTTCAAATAATTGCAGCACTTTAACTACAATTATTGGAGAGGACTAAAGATTGTAAGTATTGCGGCACTTGAACCACAATAGCAAGCGAAATAAATACGATGAGGATCAAATATAGTTTCAATCGTTCCCTTTTTATTTCAAATTCAAGAGCTTATATACTAAATCTTAACTGCCAAAACTAGCTTATCTTCACTCATATCTTGTATGTGTTGTTAGTGTGAATTTATAGATAATTTGGTTACTGTTAGGTGGCGTAAATTGTAAATAGATTGCTTAAGTAATGCTCTGTGAGATATATTGTGATTGGGTTTCCATAGATAAGCGTACCGTAACTAATGTTATCATAAATATTATGCTTCTTAACAACTAAAGCAGATCTTAACGGTGCAGAATGTGCGTATTATAATTAGTGCTGAATTGTTATTAATTATTGAATACTGTTAGGTCCTGAGTCGTTATCTTGGAAATACCCATGTTGTTTCACACAATGAATTGAACCAATCTTGCGATGTGCTAATGTGTGTTGTTGTTGCATTTATAGAATAAAATTATCAGTATCTATTGTAATGCAAGTCTTAGGTATGTTTATCATAACATAGTAATGGTTATCAATGTGTATTTAATTATACCGAGCGTTAACAACTGTTAAGTGAAAACTTAACAGTGTACATATAGCTGAATATCATTTATTATATATCTCATCAAGGCATATGAATAACAAAGAAATTTGCCACATCTATTTAAAATTATAAAATATTGCATCTACTTTTAGTAGCATGCAACGTTGAAAATATGTCACTTTTAAATATGGTGGCAAATTAGCGCGCCTAACATTGATTGGCCATTAAGATTAGGCTTCAGTCAGTGTAAATTTTTTCATGTTGCATGAAATGCAAAGTAAATTCTAATGCAACATACTACTGTCTACCTGTTTACCTTTCTGCCTGATTAACAAATGTCGTAATTGTCCTCTTAAAAGGGATGAACGAATGTACTTTATCAACAAATTGAGATAAAATCATAGTCGGACAACAAGACTATTTATGACGCTCAGTAGTTTCTTTCATTTTATTTAACTTTTAAAATATAGTTTTGGTACAAACCATTGGACTGGTATTCCAATACAATAAATAAATACTTTAAATAATAAATGGGTCATATTTAGTTGCAATATTCTTCAAGTAGCCTTTGAATATGTAACGCATTATAATTTGATTGTTTTCTTCTCTTCAAAATCATAACACTGTTATTTTATTAGAATGTCATATCAGGCAACAGTCTCAGGAATAATTTTCATTAAAAAATATTTCGCTATATTCAATGTCCACAATAAAGTAAAGTAAAGTCAAATCATCCATTTGCCATTTATTCGATTCTGTTATTTACGTTTTATATTATTTAAACTGAAACGCGATACCTTTTTCACCAAAATCATACCATATGAAAATCTACGGTCCATTGTTTAAAAATATTGATGATGAAAATCGGGAAAACTAAACTCCATTGATGCAGTAATAATGTTACACTAAGTCATTGTATCACTAAAATAATTTGACAATTTTATTAAGAATGGTACCCCTTCAAAAGAAAAAATGATGAGGGAATTGTAGCAAAAGTAGAAATATATACGAGAAATAGGCTTAAACAAGAGGTTCCAGTCATTACCAGATGATTTAGATATTCATACACTAAAAGAAAATTTCATTCATCCTCCCATCAATAAAATCACAAGCTGTTGGATGCGATGAGATTCACCATGTATTTATTAAAATACTCCTTCCTAAACGGAAATTTCAAAAGAATCCTCACATAATCTATTTGGATACATTGTTCGTTTGTATCGCTATTCAGCTATTGCTCCACCTGATAAATGTTTTAATCATGCGATTGTGATTCCATTGCAATTTTTAGACATTCAGTACAACATTAAAAATCAATTATGAAAATAAAACGTTACGCGTTATAATTTGCTTGTGATTGTTGCTTGCTACTGGTGCGGTTGTAGTCCTTTTTAACTTGATAACTTATTCATTTGGTGCCTGTACCTCAAGTACAAATACTGTGCCTGTGATTGATAAGTTGATGTCTACTCCAAGAACCTCTCTATTTAATAACTTCGTGACCCACGTTCTGCATTTTCTTACTCAATTTTGTCACTCTTCATTTTTGAAATATTTGACACATTTGATAAAAGAATGCCACTTGTCAATTTGTTTTATTTTTCTGAAAGTGCATGACTTCAATACTGCAAATCCAAGCTAATTACAATGGACCAGGAAACTGTAAAATTTTTTTGCGTGTTTATAATTAAAAGTCTTCAACTTTTCTATACTGGCTTCCCATTTGCGAAATCTTTAATTTTTAATTGGCCTTAGTGTCAAGTAGTAATTAAGAGATCTGCAAACCTCGTCAAAACTACCAAGTCGCTGATTAAATTTTCACTAATGTAATATATATTATTTTCCCATTATTAATTTCTTTGCTTTAATTCTTATTCTTAAAAATTCTCAATTTTGTTTTCATCTATTTCTGTTTTCGTTTTGTGATTTATCTTTTTCTTACAATCCTAAATGTAAAAAGAAGTCTTTAAAAATAAACAAAACGTATTTGTTATACGCTATACTAAAATCACCGTCTACAGCGAAATTTAATTTATTAAAATTGACGTGAGCTACTATACAAAAAATATCAAACCTTCATATTATTATTTTGTAAGGTTAAACAAAGAGATGGGGAAACTATACTTGTTTCTCTCATAAAACTATACTAAAGTTTAATGTAAAGAAGGAGATAAGAAGCATTTCTTTCTTTAAGTTGAACTTAGCGGAAGAATAATAAATTTGGATATCAAGAATGTAATAAATTTAACTTATGTTGCAGAAATGTTTATTTAGTAGGTTGCGTTTAGGTATACTGCTAGATCATCTACTACTTTATTTCATTTTTATACTTTTATGAGGCAATTTTTAGTATAAATATAAGTTAAAGAGAAGCTGTACCTTTGCTTTTGTTATGTCAATGATAGGGGAATTTTACTTTTATTTGCTACAGTTAAACTTTAAAATTTACATGCATATATACATTTACCTTTAGAACATTAGGGTAGAAAGTTTAAAGAAAATAATTGAAAATGATACATGTGTAGTTATCCGTAGTTACATAGAACACTGTAGATGGTACTTTAATATATTAATAAATATGAAAGTATATGTATGGATTACCTTTTTTACACGTCTTGACGAACATTTTTAAGTCAGCTTTGGCCGGTCCAAGAGGAGGGAAAATATTCAACGTAACGTTTATTTTTCATTTTTCATTTTATTTATTATCACTTATTACCATATCGATTATATTAATATGTCCATTAATCATTGTATATTATATAAAAACGTTTTTCCAGTTAATTACTGAAAATTTGTACATTTCCAAATTTATTCTAGAGCTATTTGTACAATAGTAAAATAATACTCTCTACAAGCATTATAATTTTGGTAGATGGTAAATAAAAGTGAAGTACAAATTTACATAAACTCTTCCTTTAGTTACAAAATCTATTTTAAGTCGCATGCATAAAAGCTAAGAAAATTATTGCAAATGCTCAACAGAACTGTAAACAGAGAACTACAAAACAAATTTGCTACACATATAGCAGTTATAATTGGTAAAACAAGGACAATTTCTAGTACATATTTCTTTTTCAGTATGATTTATATAGAATAAACAAAATCTAAAAACATATGTAGTTCACATATTTAGATTTATAAAAGTAACGGAAATTATTTGCGTCCCAAAATGGAGTAGAAAATAAACTAAGTTCACTGTGGTATTATGTTTATATACATTTAGCAACATTGTTGTAAAATTGTAACTAGCAACATTTCTATATATTTCTTGATAAAATTTTACGCGCATAATATGTATAGTTTCCAAATAAAAAGAAGAAGAAGAAGAAATGAAAGGAAAGGAACACATGAAAAACAATACTTTGTATACCGTTATTTTATAACGTAAAACAATTTGAAAAATTTTTGAAAAAATTAAAAAAAAATTCTTACACTTAGTTTTGTTTCTCTAAAGCAAAAAACAAAAAAAAAAAAAGAAAAAATATAGAGAGAAAAATTAGCTTGCTTGTGCAAAACTTGACAAAGTTGTGCTTTTTGTGAAAAAAAAAGTTTTAAAAATTGTTATCCTCAAGTGTTTAATGAGAAAAAAATGACTTCTAAGGCGTGTGGTATTGAAATTTTCTCTTACCTTTTCGCTAAAAATGCAACATATTTTATAACTAGGACCACAATTTTTGATATCTTTAGGATAAATATATTTGTTGCAGGCGCACTGGATCGCCTTGGATCGGATCGCATTGGATCGACTATTGATCACACCCACAAATAAAGCTTGGCAAAGGTGAAAGCATTAAAAAAATGCATGGAGCACTAGAACCGTTAAAATTTTCGGTAAATAAAATTAATTGTTTAAAAAACGTAAAGCGAAAAGTAGGAGAGCCCACCTTAGAGATCTTCTATTCTTGATCGGCATCACTTCCTGAATCAATTTTAGCCCAATCGCTCGTGTACAGGACTACCACAGAACTGAGAACCTTTTAAATTGAATTCCGTTTTCGAAATACTTTAATACATGAAAGAACGAGGAAGGTCTATGTACTTCTGAACGTAATACTGAGAGTTGAATCCGGCACTTTGTGAAAGTGTTCTTCTTTTTAATTACTGAGTATCTATTACAAACAAAAATTTTAAAGTTTATACCGATAATTTCTTAAAAACGGAATTTTATGTAGCATATACAAAAATTGCTATACAGAGAGGATCACAAATGCTTAGATTGCATCCTTTAAGAAAGTCAAGCATTTATTTTTTGCTTTGCCTCAGAGGTAAGCTGGTACTGAACATGGTCCAACAAAACTGATCAAGTTCATACAAAGTTTTTTTTGGCTTTTTAGTGGGGAGCTACTTACTCTTAAAATTTCGTCTATAAATGAAATGAATTGTTCACCTCCCACCAAAAACATTACGACATTTATGATTCTTTTGCTTTTATTTTGATTTATAATGGATATTCACAAATTCCTATAAAGTTGAAAATTTATCTGAACATTCTTAATATCTATGATGGTACATTTTCTGTTCAGTCCTTACCAACAATAGCGATGGGGCGTTCAAATGGCGGACATTCAACACTTAAGTTTAGCCAAGCACAATTTCATTAATGGTTACTTCATTAATTAAAATACGAAAATGATTTGGTCTGCAATTCATTTCTAAACATATTTGAGGCATTTGTGTGTTAAAATATATCGCATGTGAATGACCCATATGTGTGTTAATTATACCGCATGTAATTGAGACAAATATATCTATTCAACCATATACCACCATTAATATCTATTTATCTCTTTTATATCTACACAGTTAGATCATGAACTTGTGAATCGAAAGAAGCGTCATTTTTTATGCAGTTCAGAATTATTAATTGCTTAGAAGCTCAAGATGATTAATAATCTAAATATAGCAGTCGCTACTTCATTAAAATTGATTGAAGTGGGCTTTGTACCAATTTTACTCTACGCTGGCTTTACGAATCATTTGCTTTTTCTATTAATTGGCAAGTATCTAGAAATTAGTTGGTCAATGGACCCCAAAACAAAATGTGCATGCGGACACCACATTTGGACGTTTTATACTCATATCTTTACTTGACGGGACTTTTATACTAAATCCATTTACGTGTCTAATTGATATTTCCTAACAAATCTTATAAAGTTATTTATACAAAATATAGTTTCTGAATATAAATGTGAGAATTTTACTATAAAATTATGCAATTAATGGGATAATTGAGGACGAAAAAGTCGATTGTGTTCCTTTAAGGAAAGTATACACAATGCAATTAAGACATTTTTCGCTTCTTACATGATGAACGACGTGACGCTGACTCTGACTCAGCGTACTTATGATTTGAAATTTTGCTTTACAATGCGTAAAACTGAACCAGAAATAGGAACAGAAATAGAATTTCTAATATATTTATGATAATTTTATCATATTGTAGTGTGCGGAATTATATGCATTCTGGATATCGCGAATGGATGATAGAGAACAAGGATGTCCAAAACATATTCCACGATATGGAAATGAGTGAAATTTCTAATGAGGAAGATATTGATGAAGAATTTTTGAATAGATGTGCTAGAGCCATTAAAGAGCCTTTATATATAAATTAGGCCAAATTTGGTACGAAATGGAAAATTGTTTTACTTATGTTTATAAAATGTATTTTATTTCAGCAAGTTCATTCTAGACAATCGGACAATCTTATTCAAGGAATCCGAAATATTTTTTCGTAACGATTGCTGTGAAAACAACCATAAAAAGTAACCACAATATATAAATTTATTGTATAATTTAATCACTCATGATATTTGTGATAATGATAATCATAATAATGACACAATATCTTGGTAATGCCTATAAATTACAAAAAAATATTTTATGCTAATTTTCGTGCTATTCAAAAATATTTCTGCAATAGTGAAATATCGCTATTTCAATAATGGAATGAAAATTGCCACAACTGGGTCAAATTTAATGCATAAAATAACAATTGTGCGCAGATTCAACATTGCAAATTACCTTTTCCATGTGTATCTACTTGTTTCAAAACAGACCGCTGTTTTGCGAGCAGTTCCATACATAGAAGTTTGAACGTTGAAAAAATATTCCCATTTCCATTATATTTCTAAAAAATCAGTACGGCGTGGATTATTTGAGATGGATTGGCCAATTTTTTGAACCAAGTCTTTTCGGTCACTTTACTTTCACTGTCTTTGTAAATTTTTTGTAAATCAAAACACAGGATTCGATACAACATTTTTTTTATATTTTCAACTTGTCATAAATATACTGGCTTTTGTTCCCAAGGCCTAAAAACTTACTTTATTTTAGTATTGGACCATTTTCTGGTATATTTACCCATCAATTAAAACATTGGAAGTGTACTTATTATATCAAAACATTTAGAACCTTTCCAAAAAAATATCAGACGCCCTACTGAGGTTTCAAATGCAGTACATTTGTGTAACAAATATCGTAATTGTCCTCTTAAAAGGGATGAACGAATGTACTTTATCAACAAATTGAGATAAAATCATAGTCGGACAACAAGACTATTTATGACGCTCAGTAGTTTCTTTCATTTTAACTTTTAAAATATAGATTTGGTACAAACCATTGGACTGGTATTCCGATACAATAAATAAATACTTTAAATAATAATTGGGTCATATTTAGTTGCAATATTCTTCAAGTAGCCTTTGAATATGTAACGCATTATAATTTGATTGTTTTCTTCTCTTCAAAATCATAACACTGTTATTTTATTAGAATGTCATATCAGGCAACAGTCTCAGAAATAATTTTCACTAAAAAATATTTCGCTATATTCAATGTCCACAATAAAGTAAAGTAAAGTCAAATCATCCATTTGCCATTTATTCGATTCTGTTATTTACGTTTTATATTACTTAAACTGAAACGCGATATCTTTTTCACCAAAATCATACCATATGAAAATCTACGGTCCATTGTTTAAAAATATTGATGATGAAAATCGGGAAAACTAAACTCCATTGATGCAGTAATAATGTTACACTAAGTCATTGTATCACTAAAATAATTTGACAATTTTATTAAGAATGGTACCCCTTCAAAAGAAAAAATGATGAGGGAATTGTAGTTTCAATAGCAAAATTTTATGAGCTTTTAATTTTTTCAAAGAATCCTCATATAATTCATATATTATTTCATATATCCAAAGCTTGTTTAATGCCTCCGTTCCATCCTAGTCGTCCACCCCCGCATAAAAAAGCACCCGTGGTTCAAGAATTACGTAAAACGATTAATATCAGACCGAGACAATGCTTATAGTAACTGGAAGCGCTAGAGAAGTGCAGTTTATCATGACGCATTTAAGTCCGCACGTCGCAAAGCATCTTGTGCTACTCGAATCGCCAAAACAAAGTATTATGGTTCTAAATTCAAATATGCGTTATCTTCTAAGCAAAAGTAGAAATATATACGAGAAATAGGCTTAAACAAGAGGTTCCAGTCATTACCAGATGATTTAGATATTCATACACTAAAAGAAAATTTCATTCATCCTCCCATCAATAAAATCACAAGCTGTTGGATGCGATGAGATTCACCATGTATTTATTAAAATACTCCTTCCTAAACGGAAATTTCAAAAGAATCCTCACATAATCTATTTGGATACATTGTTCGTTTGTATCGCTATTCAGCTATTGCTCCATCTGATAAATGTTTTAATCATGCGATTGTGATTCCATTGCAATTTTTAGACATTCAGTACAACATTAAAAATCAATTATGAAAATAAAACGTTACGCGTTATAATTTGCTTGTGATTGTTGCTTGCTACTGGTGCGGTTGTAGTCCTTTTTAACTTGATAACTTATTCATTTGGTGCCTGTACCTCAAGTACAAATACTGTGCCTGTGATTGATAAGTTGATGTCTACTCCAAGAACCTCTCTATTTAATAACTTCGTGACCCACGTTCTGCATTTTCTTACTCAATTTTGTCACACTTAATTTTTGAAATATTTGACACATTTGATAAAAGAATGCCACTTGTCAATTTGTTTTATTTTTCTGAAAGTGCATGACTTCAATACTGCAAATCCAAGCTAATTACAATGGACCAGGAAACTATAAAATTTTTTTGTGTGTTTATAATTAAAAGTCTTCAACTTTTCTATACTGGCTTCCCATTTGCGAAATCTTTAATTTTTAATTGGCCTTAGTGTCAAGTAGTAATTAAGAGATCTGCAAACCTCGTCAAAACTACCAAGTCGCTGATTAAATTTTCACTAATGTAATATATATTATTTTCCCATTATTAATTTCTTTGCTTTAATTCTTATTCTTTAAAAATTCTCAATTTTGTTTTCATCTATTTCTGTTTTCGTTTTGTGATTTATCTTTTTCTTACAATCCTAAATGTAAAAAGAAGTCTTTAAAAATAAACAAAACGTATTTGTTATACGCTATACTAAAATCACCGTCTACAGCGAAATTTAATTTATTAAAATTGACGTGAGCTACTATACAAAAAATATCAAACCTTCATATTATTATTTTGTAAGGTTAAACAAAGAGATGGGGAAACTATACTTGTTTCTCTCATAAAACTATACTAAAGTTTAATGTAAAGAAAGAGATAAGAAGCATTTCTTTCTTTAAGTTGAACTTAGCGGAAGAATAATAAATTTGGATATCAAGAATGTAATAAATTTAACTTATGTTGCAGAAATGTTTATTTAGTAGGTTGCGTTTAGGTATACTGCTAGATCATCTACTACTTTATTTCATTTTTATACTTTTATGAGGCAATTTTTAGTATAAATATAAGTTAAAGAGAAGCTGTACCTTTGCTGTTGTTATGTCAATGATAGGGGAATTTTACTTTTATTTGCTACAGTTAAACTTTAAAATTTACATGCATATATACATTTACCTTTAGAACATTAGGGTAGAAAGTTTAAAGAAAATAATTGAAAATGATACATGTGTAGTTATCCGTAGTTACATAGAACACTGTAGATGGTACTTTAATATATTAATAAATATGAAAGTATATGTATGGATTACCTTTTTTACACGTCTTGACGAACATTTTTAAGTCAGCTTTGGCCGGTCCAAGAGGAGGGAAAATATTCAACGTAACGTTTATTTTTCATTTTTCATTTTATTTATTATCACTTATTACCATATCGATTATATTAATATGTCCATTAATCATTGTATATTATATAAAAACGTTTTTCCAGTTAATTACTGAAAATTTGTACATTTCCAAATTTATTCTAGAGCTATTTGTACAATAGTAAAATAATACTCTCTACAAGCATTATAATTTTGGTAGATGGTAAATAAAAGTGAAGTACAAATTTACATAAACTCTTCCTTTAGTTACAAAATCTATTTTAAGTCGCATGCATAAAAGCTAAGAAAATTATTGCAAATGCTCAACAGAACTGTAAACAGAGAACTACAAAACAAATTTGCTACACATATAGCAGTTATAATTGGTAAAACAAGGACAATTTCTAGTACATATTTCTTTTTCAGTATGATTTATATAGAATAAACAAAATCTAAAAACATATGTAGTTCACATATTTAGATTTATAAAAGTAACGGAAATTATTTGCGTCCCAAAATGGAGTAGAAAATAAACTAAGTTCACTGTGGTATTATGTTTATATACATTTAGCAACATTGTTGTAAAATTGTAACTAGCAACATTTCTATATATTTCTTGATAAAATTTTACGCGCATAATATGTATAGTTTCCAAATAAAAAGAAGAAGAAGAAGAAATGAAAGGAAAGGAACACGTGAAAAACAATACTTTGTATACCGTTATTTTTATAACGTAAAACAATTTGAAAAATTTTTGAAAAAATTAAAAAAAAATTCTTACACTTAGTTTTGTTTCTCTAACGCAAAAAACAAAAAAAAAAAAAGAAAAAATATAGAGAGAAAAATTAGCTTGCTTGCGCAAAACTTGACAAAGTTGTGCTTTTTGTGAAAAAAAAGTTTTAAAAATTGTTATCCTCAAGTGTTTAATGAGAAAAAAATGACTTCTAAGGCGTGTGGTATTGAAATTTTCTCTTACCTTTTCGCTAAAAATGCAACATATTTTATAACTAGGACCACAATTATTGATATCTTTAGGATAAATATATTTGTTGCAGGCGCACTGGATCGCCTTGGATCGGATCGCATTGGATCGACTATTGATCACACCCACAAATAAAGCTTGGCAAAGGTGAAAGCATTAAAAAAATGCATGGAGCACTAGAACCGTTAAAATTTTCGGTAAATAAAATTAATTGTTTAAAAAACGTAAAGCGAAATATAGGAGAGCCTACCTTAGAGATCTTCTATTCTTGATCGGCATCACTTCCTGAATCAATTTTAGCCCAATCGCTCGTGTACAGGACTACCACAGAACTGAGAACCTTTTAAATTGAATTCCGTTTTCGAAATACTTTAATACATGAAAGAACGAGGAAGGTCTATGTACTTCTGAACGTAATACTGAGAGTTGAATCCGGCACTTTGTGAAAGTGTTCTTCTTTTTAATTACTGTGTATCTATTACAAACAAAAATTTTAAAGTTTATATCGATAATTTCTTAAAAACGGAATTTTATGTAGCATATACAAAAATTGCTATACAGAGAGGATCACAAATGCTTAGATTGCATCCTTTAAGAAAGTCAAGCATTTATTTTTTGCTTTGCCTCAGAGGTAAGCTGGTACTGAACATGGTCCAACAAAACTGATCAAGTTCATACAAAGTTTTTTTTGGCTTTTTAGTGGGGAGCTACTTACTCTTAAAATTTCGTCTATAAATGAAATGAATTGTTCACCTCCCACCAAAAACATTACGATATTTATGATTCTTTTGCTTTTATTTTGATTTATAATGGATATTCACAAATTCCTATAAAGTTGAAAATTTATCTGAACATTCTTAATATCTATGATGGTACATTTTCTGTTCAGTCCTTACCAACAATAGCGATGGGGCGTTCAAATGGCGGACATTCAACACTTAAGTTTAGCCAAGCACAATTTCATTAATGGTTACTTCATTAATTAAAATACGAAAATGATTTGGTCTGCAATTCATTTCTAAACATATTTGAGGCATTTGTGTGTTAAAATATATCGCATGTGAATGACCCATATGTGTGTTAATTATACCGCATGTAATTGAGACAAATATATCTATTCAACCATATACCACCATTAATATCTATTTATCTCTTTTATATCTACACAGTTAGATCATGAACTTGTGAATCGAAAGAAGCGTCATTTTTTATGCAGTTCAGAATTATTAATTGCTTAGAAGCTCAAGATGATTAATAATCTAAATATAGCAGTCGCTACTTCATTAAAATTGATTGAAGTGGGCTTTGTACCAATTTTACTCTACGCTGGCTTTAC
This sequence comes from Melophagus ovinus, assembly GCA_023089585.1. Taxonomy (NCBI): domain Eukaryota; kingdom Metazoa; phylum Arthropoda; class Insecta; order Diptera; family Hippoboscidae; genus Melophagus; species Melophagus ovinus. The sequence continues at coordinate 120,837 of JAKKIB010000021.1, forward strand.
GAATCATTTGCTTTTTCTATTAATTGGCAAGTATCTAGAAATTAGTTGGTCAATGGACCCCAAAACAAAATGTGCATGCGGACACCACATTTGGACGTTTTATACTCATATCTTTACTTGACGGGACTTTTATACTAAATCCATTTACGTGTCTAATTGATATTTCCTAACAAATCTTATAAAGTTATTTATACAAAATATAGTTTCTGAATATAAATGTGAGAATTTTACTATAAAATTATGCAATTAATGGGATAATTGAGGACGAAAAAGTCGATTGTGTTCCTTTAAGGAAAGTATACACAATGCAATTAAGACATTTTTCGCTTCTTACATGATGAACGACGTGACGCTGACTCTGACTCAGCGTACTTATGATTTGAAATTTTGCTTTACAATGCGTAAAACTGAACCAGAAATAGGAACAGAAATAGAATTTCTAATATATTTATGATAATTTTATCATATTGTAGTGTGCGGAATTATATGCATTCTGGGATATCGCGAATGGATGATAGAGAACAAGGATGTCCAAAACATATTCCACGATATGGAAATGAGTGAAATTTCTAATGAGGAAGATATTGATGAAGAATTTTTGAATAGATGTGCTAGAGCCATTAAAGAGCCTTTATATATAAATTAGGCCAAATTTGGTACGAAATGGAAAATTGTTTTACTTATGTTTATAAAATGTATTTTATTTCAGCAAGTTCATTCTAGACAATCGGACAATCTTATTCAAGGAATCCGAAATATTTTTTCGTAACGATTGCTGTGAAAACAACCATAAAAAGTAACCACAATATATAAATTTATTGTATAATTTAATCACTCATGATATTTGTGATAATGATAATCATAATAATGACACAATATCTTGGTAATGCCTATAAATTACAAAAAAATATTTTATGCTAATTTTCGTGCTATTCAAAAATATTTCTGCAATAGTGAAATATCGCTATTTCAATAATGGAATGAAAATTGCCACAACTGGGTCAAATTTAATGCTTAAAATAACAATTGTGCGCAGATTCAACATTGCAAATTACCTTTTCCATGTGTATCTACTTGTTTCAAAACAGACCGCTGTTTTGCGAGCAGTTCCATACATAGAAGTTTGAACGTTGAAAAAATATTCCCATTTCCATTATATTTCTAAAAAATCAGTACGGCGTGGATTATTTGAGATGGATTGGCCAATTTTTTGAACCAAGTCTTTTCGGTCACTTTACTTTCACTGTCTTTGTAAATTTTTTGTAAATCAAAACACAGGATTCGATACAACATTTTTTTTATATTTTCAACTTGTCATAAATATACTGGCTTTTGTTCCCAAGGCCTAAAAACTTACTTTATTTTAGTATTGGACCATTTTCTGTTATATTTACCCATCAATTAAAACATTGGAAGTGTACTTATTATATCAAAACGTTTAGAACCTTTCCAAAAAAAATATCAGACGCCCTACTGAGGTTTCAAATGCAGTACATTTGTGTAACAAATATCGTAATTGTCCTCTTAAAAGGGATGAACGAATGTACTTTATCAACAAATTGAGATAAAATCATAGTCGGACAACAAGACTATTTATGACGCTCAATAGTTTCTTTCATTTTAACTTTTAAAATATAGATTTGGTACAAACCATTGGACTGGTATTCCGATACAATAAATAAATACTTTAAATAATAAATAGGTCGTATTTAGTTGCAATATTCTTCAAGTAGCCTTTGAATATGTAACGCATTATAATTTGAGTGTTTTCTTCTCTTCAAAATCATAACACTGTTATTTTATTAGAATGTCATATCAGGCAACAGTCTCAGGAATAATTTTCATTAAAAAATATTTCGCTATATTCAATGTCCACAATAAAGTAAAGTAAAGTCAAGTCATCCATTTGCCATTTATTCGATTCTGTTATTTACGTTTTACATTACTTAAACTGAAACGCGATATCTTTTTCACCAAAATCATACCATATGAAAATCTACGGTCCATTGTTTAAAAATATTGATGATGAAAATCGGGAAAACTAAACTCCATTGATGCAGTAATAATGTTACACTAAGTCATTGTATCACTAAAATAATTTGACAATTTTATTAAGAATGGTACCCCTTCAAAAGAAAAAATGATGAGGGAATTGTAGTTTCAATAGCAAAATTTTATGAGCTTTTAATTTTTTCAAAGAATCCTCATATAATTCATATATTATTTCATATATCCAAAGCTTGTTTAATGCCTCCGTTCCATCCTAGTCGTCCACCCCCGCATAAAAAAGCACCCGTGGTTCAAGAATTACGTAAAACGATTAATATCAGACCGAGACAATGCTTATAGTAACTGGAAGCGCTAGAGAAGTGCAGTTTATCATGACGCATTTAAGTCCGCACGTCGCAAAGCATCTTGTGCTACTCGAATCGCCAAAACAAAGTATTATGGTTCTAAATTCAAATATGCGTTATCTTCTAAGCAAAAGTAGAAATATATAAGAGAAATAGGCTTAAACAAGAGGTTCCAGTCATTACCAGATGATTTAGATATTCATACACTAAAAGAAAATTTCATTCATCCTCCCATCAATAAAATCACAAGCTGTTGGATGCGATGAGATTCACCATGTATTTATTAAAATACTCCTTCCTAAACGGAAATTTCAAAAGAATCCTCACATAATCTATTTGGATACATTGTTCGTTTGTATCGCTATTCAGCTATTGCTCCACCTGATAAATGTTTTAATCATGCGATTGTGATTCCATTGCAATTTTTAGACATTCAGTACAACATTAAAAATCAATTATGAAAATAAAACGTTACGCGTTATAATTTGCTTGTGATTGTTGCTTGCTACTGGTGCGGTTGTAGTCCTTTTTAACTTGATAACTTATTCATTTGGTGCCTGTACCTCAAGTACAAATACTGTGCCTGTGATTGATAAGTTGATGTCTACTCCAAGAACCTCTCTATTTAATAACTTCGTGACCCACGTTCTGCATTTTCTTACTCAATTTTGTCACTCTTAATTTTTGAAATATTTGACACATTTGATAAAAGAATGCCACTTGTCAATTTGTTTTATTTTTCTGAAAGTGCATGACTTCAATACTGCAAATCCAAGCTAATTACAATGGACCAGGAAACTGTAAAATTTTTTTGCGTGTTTATAATTAAAAGTCTTCAACTTTTCTATACTGGCTTCCCATTTGCGAAATCTTTAATTTTTAATTGGCCTTAGTGTCAAGTAGTAATTAAGAGATCTGCAAACCTCGTCAAAACTACCAAGTCGCTGATTAAATTTTCACTAATGTAATATATATTATTTTCCCATTATTAATTTCTTTGCTTTAATTCTTATATTTTGTTTTCATCTATTTCTGTTTTCGTTTTGTGATTTATCTTTTTCTTACAATCCTAAATGTAAAAAGAAGTCTTTAAAAATAAACAAAACGTATTTGTTATACGCTATACTAAAATCACCGTCTACAGCGAAATTTAATTTATTAAAATTGACGTGAGCTACTATACAAAAAATATCAAACCTTCATATTATTATTTTGTAAGGTTAAACAAAGAGATGGGGAAACTATACTTGTTTCTCTCATAAAACTATACTAAAGTTTAATGTAAAGAAAGAGATAAGAAGCATTTCTTTCTTTAAGTTGAACTTAGCGGAAGAATAATAAATTTGGATATCAAGAATGTAATAAATTTAACTTATGTTGCAGAAATGTTTATTTAGTAGGTTGCGTTTAGGTATACTGCTAGATCATCTACTACTTTATTTCATTTTTATACTTTTATGAGGCAATTTTTAGTATAAATATAAGTTAAAGAGAAGCTGTACCTTTGCTGTTGTTATGTCAATGATAGGGGAATTTTACTTTTATTTGCTACAGTTAAACTTTAAAATTTACATGCATATATACATTTACCTTTAGAACATTAGGGTAGAAAGTTTAAAGAAAATAATTGAAAATGATACATGTGTAGTTATCCGTAGTTACATAGAACACTGTAGATGGTACTTTAATATATTAATAAATATGAAAGTATATGTATGGATTATCTTTTTTACACGTCTTGACGAACATTTTTAAGTCAGCTTTGGCCGGTCCAAGAGGAGGGAAAATATTCAACGTAACGTTTATTTTTCATTTTTCATTTTATTTATTATCACTTATTACCATATCGATTATATTAATATGTCCATTAATCATTGTATATTATATAAAAACGTTTTTCCAGTTAATTACTGAAAATTTGTACATTTCCAAATTTATTCTAGAGCTATTTGTACAATAGTAAAATAATACTCTCTACAAGCATTATAATTTTGGTAGATGGTAAATAAAAGTGAAGTACAAATTTACATAAACTCTTCCTTTAGTTACAAAATCTATTTTAAGTCGCATGCATAAAAGCTAAGAAAATTATTGCAAATGCTCAACAGAACTGTAAACAGAGAACTACAAAACAAATTTGCTACACATATAGCAGTTATAATTGGTAAAACAAGGACAATTTCTAGTACATATTTCTTTTTCAGTATGATTTATATAGAATAAACAAAATCTAAAAACATATGTAGTTCACATATTTAGATTTATAAAAGTAACGGAAATTATTTGCGTCCCAAAATGGAGTAGAAAATAAACTAAGTTCACTGTGGTATTATGTTTATATACATTTAGCAACATTGTTGTAAAATTGTAACTAGCAACATTTCTATATATTTCTTGATAAAATTTTACGCGCATAATATGTATAGTTTCCAAATAAAAAGAAGAAGAAGAAGAAATGAAAGAAAAGGAACACGTGAAAAACAATACTTTGTATACCGTTATTTTTATAACGTAAAACAATTTGAAAAATTTTTGAAAAAATTAAAAAAAAATTCTTACACTTAGTTTTGTTTCTCTAACGCAAAAAACAAAAAAAAAAAAAAAAAATATAGAGAGAAAAATTAGCTTGCTTGCGCAAAACTTGACAAAGTTGTGCTTTTTGTGAAAAAAAAAGTTTTAAAAATTGTTATCCTCAAGTGTTTAATGAGAAAAAAATGACTTCTAAGGCGTGTGGTATTGAAATTTTCTCTTACCTTTTCGCTAAAAATGCAACATATTTTATAACTAGGACCACAATTTTTGATATCTTTAGGATAAATATATTTGTTGCAGGCGCACTGGATCGCCTTGGATCGGATCGCATTGGATCGACTATTGATCACACCCACAAATAAAGCTTGGCAAAGGTGAAAGCATTAAAAAAATGCATGGAGCACTAGAACCGTTAAAATTTTCGGTAAATAAAATTAATTGTTTAAAAAACGTAAAGCGAAAAGTAGGAGAGCCTACCTTAGAGATCTTCTATTCTTGATCGGCATCACTTCCTGAATCAATTTTAGCCCAATCGCTCGTGTACAGGACTACCACAGAACTGAGAACCTTTTAAATTGAATTCCGTTTTCGAAATACTTTAATACATGAAAGAACGAGGAAGGTCTATGTACTTCTGAACGTAATACTGAGAGTTGAATCCGGCACTTTGTGAAAGTGTTCTTCTTTTTAATTACTGTGTATCTATTACAAACAAAAATTTTAAAGTTTATATCGATAATTTCTTAAAAACGGAATTTTATGTAGCATATACAAAAATTGCTATACAGAGAGGATCACAAATGCTTAGATTGCATCCTTTAAAAAAGTCAAGCATTTATTTTTTGCTTTGCCTCAGAGGTAAGCTGGTACTGAACATGGTCCAACAAAACTGGTCAAGTTCATACAAAGTTTTTTTTGGCTTTTTAGTGGGGAGCTACTTACTCTTAAAATTTCGTCTATAAATGAAATGAATTGTTCACCTCCCACCAAAAACATTACGATATTTATGATTCTTTTGCTTTTATTTTGATTTATAATGGATATTCACAAATTCCTATAAAGTTGAAAATTTATCTGAACATTCTTAATATCTATGATGGTACATTTTCTGTTCAGTCCTTACCAACAATAGCGATGGGGCGTTCAAATGGCGGACATTCAACACTTAAGTTTAGCCAAGCACAATTTCATTAATGGTTACTTCATTAATTAAAATACGAAAATGATTTGGTCTGCAATTCATTTCTAAACATATTTGAGGCATTTGTGTGTTAAAATATATCGCATGTGAATGACCCATATGTGTGTTAATTATACCGCATGTAATTGAGACAAATATATCTATTCAACCATATACCACCATTAATATCTATTTATCTCTTTTATATCTACACAGTTAGATCATGAACTTGTGAATCGAAAGAAGCGTCATTTTTTATGCAGTTCAGAATTATTAATTGCTTAGAAGCTCAAGATGATTAATAATCTAAATATAGCAGTCGCTACTTCATTAAAATTGATTGAAGTGGGCTTTGTACCAATTTTACTCTACGCTGGCTTTACGAATCATTTGCTTTTTCTATTAATTGGCAAGTATCTAGAAATTAGTTGGTCAATGGACCCCAAAACAAAATGTGCATGCGGACACCACATTTGGACGTTTTATACTCATATCTTTACTTGACGGGACTTTTATACTAAATCCATTTACGTGTCTAATTGATATTTCCTAACAAATCTTATAAAGTTATTTATACAAAATATAGTTTCTGAATATAAATGTGAGAATTTTACTATAAAATTATGCAATTAATGGGATAATTGAGGACGAAAAAGTCGATTGTGTTCCTTTAAGGAAAGTATACACAATGCAATTAAGACATTTTTCGCTTCTTACATGATGAACGACGTGACGCTGACTCTGACTCAGCGTACTTATGATTTGAAATTTTGCTTTACAATGCGTAAAACTGAACCAGAAATAGGAACAGAAATAGAATTTCTAATATATTTATGATAATTTTATCATATTGTAGTGTGCGGAATTATATGCATTCTGGGATATCGCGAATGGATGATAGAGAACAAGGATGTCCAAAACATATTCCACGATATGGAAATGAGTGAAATTTCTAATGAGGAAGATATTGATGAAGAATTTTTGAATAGATGTGCTAGAGCCATTAAAGAGCCTTTATATATAAATTAGGCCAAATTTGGTACGAAATGGAAAATTGTTTTACTTATGTTTATAAAATGTATTTTATTTCAGCAAGTTCATTCTAGACAATCGGACAATCTTATTCAAGGAATCCGAAATATTTTTTCGTAACGATTGCTGTGAAAACAACCATAAAAAGTAACCACAATATATAAATTTATTGTATAATTTAATCACTCATGATATTTGTGATAATGATAATCATAATAATGACACAATATCTTGGTAATGCCTATAAATTACAAAAAAATATTTTATGCTAATTTTCGTGCTATTCAAAAATATTTCTGCAATAGTGAAATATCGCTATTTCAATAATGGAATGAAAATTGCCACAACTGGGTCAAATTTAATGCTTAAAATAACAATTGTGCGCAGATTCAACATTGCAAATTACCTTTTCCATGTGTATCTACTTGTTTCAAAACAGACCGCTGTTTTGCGAGCAGTTCCATACATAGAAGTTTGAACGTTGAAAAAATATTCCCATTTCCATTATATTTCTAAAAAATCAGTACGGCGTGGATTATTTGAGATGGATTGGCCAATTTTTTGAACCAAGTCTTTTCGGTCACTTTACTTTCACTGTCTTTGTAAATTTTTTTGTAAATCAAAACACAGGATTCGATACAACATTTTTTTTATATTTTCAACTTGTCATAAATATACTGGCTTTTGTTCCCAAGGCCTAAAAACTTACTTTATTTTAGTATTGGACCATTTTCTGTTATATTTACCCATCAATTAAAACATTGGAAGTGTACTTATTATATCAAAACGTTTAGAACCTTTCCAAAAAAAATATCAGACGCCCTACTGAGGTTTCAAATGCAGTACATTTGTGTAACAAATATCGTAATTGTCCTCTTAAAAGGGATGAACGAATGTACTTTATCAACAAATTGAGATAAAATCATAGTCGGACAACAAGACTATTTATGACGCTCAATAGTTTCTTTCATTTTAACTTTTAAAATATAGATTTGGTACAAACCATTGGACTGGTATTCCGATACAATAAATAAATACTTTAAATAATAAATAGGTCGTATTTAGTTGCAATATTCTTCAAGTAGCCTTTGAATATGTAACGCATTATAATTTGATTGTTTTCTTCTCTTCAAAATCATAACACTGTTATTTTATTAGAATGTCATATCAGGCAACAGTCTCAGGAATAATTTTCATTAAAAAATATTTCGCTATATTCAATGTCCACATAAAGTAAAGTAAAGTCAAGTCATCCATTTGCCATTTATTCGATCTGTTATTTACGTTTTATATTACTTAAACTGAAACGCGATATCTTTTTCACCAAAATCATACCATATGAAAATCTACGGTCCATTGTTTAAAAATATTGATGATGAAAATCGGAAAACTAAACTCCATTGATGCAGTAATAATGTTACACTAAGTCATTGTATCACTAAAATAATTTGACAATTTTATTAAGAATGGTACCCCTTCAAAAGAAAAAATGATGAGGAATTGTAGTTTCAATAGCAAAATTTTATGAGCTTTTAATTTTTTCAAAGAATCCTCATATAATTCATATATTATTTCATATATCCAAAGCTTGTTTAATGCCTCCGTTCCATCCTAGTCGTCCACCCCCGCATAAAAAAGCACCCGTGGTTCAAGAATTACGTAAAACGATTAATATCAGACCGAGACAATGCTTATAGTAACTGGAAGCGCTAGAGAAGTGCAGTTTATCATGACGCATTTAAGTCCGCACGTCGCAAAGCATCTTGTGCTACTCGAATCGCCAAAACAAAGTATTATGGTTCTAAATTCAAATATGCGTTATCTTCTAAGCAAAAGTAGAAATATATAAGAGAAATAGGCTTAAACAAGAGGTTCCAGTCATTACCAGATGATTTAGATATTCATACACTAAAAGAAAAATTTCATTCATCCTCCCATCAATAAAATCACAAGCTGTTGGATGCGATGAGATTCACCATGTATTTATTAAAATACTCCTTCCTAAACGGAAATTTCAAAAGAATCCTCACATAATCTATTTGGATACATTGTTCGTTTGTATCGCTATTCAGCTATTGCTCCATCTGATAAATGTTTTAATCATGCGATTGTGATTCCATTGCAATTTTTAGACATTCAGTACAACATTAAAAATCAATTATGAAAATAAAACGTTACGCGTTATAATTTGCTTGTGATTGTTGCTTGCTACTGGTGCGGTTGTAGTCCTTTTTAACTTGATAACTTATTCATTTGGTGCCTGTACCTCAAGTACAAATACTGTGCCTGTGATTGATAAGTTGATGTCTACTCCAAGAACCTCTCTATTTAATAACTTCGTGACCCACGTTCTGCATTTTCTTACTCAATTTTGTCACTCTTAATTTTTGAAATATTTGATACATTTGATAAAAGAATGCCACTTGTCAATTTGTTTTATTTTTCTGAAAGTGCATGACTTCAATACTGCAAATCCAAGCTAATTACAATGGACCAGGAAACTATAAAATTTTTTTGTGTGTTTATAATTAAAAGTCTTCAAGTTGTCTATACTGGCTTCCCATTTGCGAAATCTTTAATTTTTAATTGGTCTTAGTGTCAAGTAGTAATTAAGAGATCTGCAAACCTCGTCAAAACTACCAAGTCGCTGATTAAATTTTCACTAATGTAATATATATTATTTTCCCATTATTAATTTCTTTGCTTTAATTCTTATATTTTGTTTTCATCTATTTCTGTTTTCGTTTTGTGATTTATCTTTTTCTTACAATCCTAAATGTAAAAAGAAGTCTTTAAAAATAAACAAAACGTATTTGTTATACGCTATACTAAAATCACCGTCTACAGCGAAATTTAATTTATTAAAATTGACGTGAGCTACTATACAAAAAATATCAAACCTTCATATTATTATTTTGTAAGGTTAAACAAAGAGATGGGGAAACTATACTTGTTTCTCTCATAAAACTATACTAAAGTTTAATGTAAAGAAAGAGATAAGAAGCATTTCTTTCTTTAAGTTGAACTTAGCGGAAGAATAATAAATTTGGATATCAAGAATGTAATAAATTTAACTTATGTTGCAGAAATGTTTATTTAGTAGGTTGCGTTTAGGTATACTGCTAGATCATCTACTACTTTATTTCATTTTTATACTTTTATGAGGCAATTTTTAGTATAAATATAAGTTAAAGAGAAGCTGTACCTTTGCTGTTGTTATGTCAATGATAGGGGAATTTTACTTTTATTTGCTACAGTTAAACTTTAAAATTTACATGCATATATACATTTACCTTTAGAACATTAGGGTAGAAAGTTTAAAGAAAATAATTGAAAATGATACATGTGTAGTTATCCGTAGTTACATAGAACACTGTAGATGGTACTTTAATATATTAATAAATATGAAAGTATATGTATGGATTATCTTTTTTACACGTCTTGACGAACATTTTTAAGTCAGCTTTGGCCGGTCCAAGAGGAGGGAAAATATTCAACGTAACGTTTATTTTTCATTTTTCATTTTATTTATTATCACTTATTACCATATCGATTATATTAATATGTCCATTAATCATTGTATATTATATAAAAACGTTTTTCCAGTTAATTACTGAAAATTTGTACATTTCCAAATTTATTCTAGAGCTATTTGTACAATAGTAAAATAATACTCTCTACAAGCATTATAATTTTGGTAGATGGTAAATAAAAGTGAAGTACAAATTTACATAAACTCTTCCTTTAGTTACAAAATCTATTTTAAGTCGCATGCATAAAAGCTAAGAAAATTATTGCAAATGCTCAACAGAACTGTAAACAGAGAACTACAAAACAAATTTGCTACACATATAGCAGTTATAATTGGTAAAACAAGGACAATTTCTAGTACATATTTCTTTTTCAGTATGATTTATATAGAATAAACAAAATCTAAAAACATATGTAGTTCACATATTTAGATTTATAAAAGTAACGGAAATTATTTGCGTCCCAAAATGGAGTAGAAAATAAACTAAGTTCACTGTGGTATTATGTTTATATACATTTAGCAACATTGTTGTAAAATTGTAACTAGCAACATTTCTATATATTTCTTGATAAAATTTTACGCGCATAATATGTATAGTTTCCAAATAAAAAGAAAGAGAAGAAGAAATGAAAGGAAAGGAACACGTGAAAAACAATACTTTGTATACCGTTATTTTTATAACGTAAAACAATTTGAAAAATTTTTGAAAAAATTAAAAAAAAATTCTTACACTTAGTTTTGTTTCTCTAACGCAAAAAACAAAAAAAAAAAAAGAAAAAATATAGAGAGAAAAATTAGCTTGCTTGCGCAAAACTTGACAAAGTTGTGCTTTTTGTGAAAAAAAAAGTTTTAAAAATTGTTATCCTCAAGTGTTTAATGAGAAAAAAATGACTTCTAAGGCGTGTGGTATTGAAATTTTCTCTTACCTTTTCGCTAAAAATGCAACATATTTTATAACTAGGACCACAATTATTGATATCTTTAGGATAAATATATTTGTTGCAGGCGCACTGGATCGCCTTGGATCGGATCGCATTGGATCGACTATTGATCACACCCACAAATAAAGCTTGGCAAAGGTGAAAGCATTAAAAAAATGCATGGAGCACTAGAACCGTTAAAATTTTCGGTAAATAAAATTAATTGTTTAAAAAACGTAAAGCGAAATATAGGAGAGCCTACCTTAGAGATCTTCTATTCTTGATCGGCATCACTTCCTGAATCAATTTTAGCCCAATCGCTCGTGTACAGGACTACCACAGAACTGAGAACCTTTTAAATTGAATTCCGTTTTCGAAATACTTTAATACATGAAAGAACGAGGAAGGTCTATGTACTTCTGAACGTAATACTGAGAGTTGAATCCGGCACTTTGTGAAAGTGTTCTTCTTTTTAATTACTGTGTATCTATTACAAACAAAAATTTTAAAGTTTATATCGATAATTTCTTAAAAACGGAATTTTATGTAGCATATACAAAAATTGCTATACAGAGAGGATCACAAATGCTTAGATTGCATCCTTTAAGAAAGTCAAGCATTTATTTTTTGCTTTGCCTCAGAGGTAAGCTGGTACTGAACATGGTCCAACAAAACTGATCAAGTTCATACAAAGTTTTTTTTGGCTTTTAGTGAGTGGGAGCTACTTACTCTTAAAATTTCGTCTATAAATGAAATGAATTGTTCACCTCCCACCAAAAACATTACGATATTTATGATTCTTTTGCTTTTATTTTGATTTATAATGGATATTCACAAATTCCTAAAAGTTGAAATTTATCTGAACATTCTTAATATCTATGATGGTACATTTTCTGTTCAGTCCTTACCAACAATAGCGATGGGGCGTTCAAATGGCGGACATTCAACACTTAAGTTTAGCCAAGCACAATTTCATTAATGGTTACTTCATTAATTAAAATACGAAAATGATTTGGTCTGCAATTCATTTCTAAACATATTTGAGGCATTTGTGTGTTAAAATATATCGCATGTGAATGACCCATATGTGTGTTAATTATACCGCATGTAATTGAGACAAATATATCTATTCAACCATATACCACCATTAATATCTATTTATCTCTTTTATATCTACACAGTTAGATCATGAACTTGTGAATCGAAAGAAGCGTCATTTTTTATGCAGTTCAGAATTATTAATTGCTTAGAAGCTCAAGATGATTAATAATCTAAATATAGCAGTCGCTACTTCATTAAAATTGATTGAAGTGGGCTTTGTACCAATTTTACTCTACGCTGGCTTTACGAATCATTTGCTTTTTCTATTAATTGGCAAGTATCTAGAAATTAGTTGGTCAATGGACCCCAAAACAAAATGTGCATGCGGACACCACATTTGGACGTTTTATACTCATATCTTTACTTGACGGGACTTTTATACTAAATCCATTTACGTGTCTAATTGATATTTCCTAACAAATCTTATAAAGTTATTTATACAAAATATAGTTTCTGAATATAAATGTGAGAATTTTACTATAAAAATTATGCAATTAATGGGATAATTGAGGACGAAAAAGTCGATTGTGTTCCTTTAAGGAAAGTATACACAATGCAATTAAGAACATTTTTCGCTTCTTTCATGATGAACGATGAACGAGTGACGCTGACTCTGACTCAGCGTATTACTGATGATTTGAAATTTTGCTTTACAATGCTTATAAACTGAACCAGAAATAGAACAAATAGAGAATTTCTAATATATTTATGATTAATTTTTATCATATTGTAGTAGTGTGCGGAATTATATGCATTCTGGGATATCGCGAATGGATGATAGAGAAACAAGGATGTCCCAAAACATATTCCACGATATGGAAATGAGTGAAATTTCTAATGAGGGAAGATATTGAATGAAGAATTTTTGAATAGATGTGCTAGAGCCATTAAAGAGCCTTTATATATAAATTAGGCCAAATTTGGTACGAAATGGAAATTGTTTTACTTATGTTTATAAAATGTATTTTATTTCAGCAAGTTCATTCTAGACAATCGGACAATCTTATTCAAGAGAATCCGAAATATTTTTTCGTAACGATTGCTGTGAAAACAACCATAAAAAGTAACCACAATATAATAAATTTATTGTATAATTTAATCACTCATTATATTGTGATAATGATAATGATGTCATAATAAATGACACAATATCTTGGTAATGCCTATAATATTACATAAAAAAATATTTTTATGCTAATTTTCGTGCTATTCAAAAATATTTCTGCAATAGTGAAATATCGCTATTTCAATAAATGGAATAATAAAATTGCCACAACTGGGTCAAATTTAATGCTTAAAATAACAATTTGTGCGCAGATTCAACATTGCAAATTACCTTTTCCATGTGTATCTACTTGTTTCAAAACAGACCGCTGTTTTTGCGAGCAGTTCCATACATAGAAGTTTGAACGTTGAAAAAAATATTCCCATTTCCATTATATTTCTAAAAAATCAGTACGGCGTGGATTATTTGAGATGGATTGGCCAATTTTTTGAACCAAGTCTTTTCGGTCACTTTACTTTCACTGTCTTTGTAAATTTTTTGTAAATCAAAACACAGGATTCGATACAACATTTTTTTTATATTTTCAACTTGTCATAAATATACTGGCTTTTGTTCCCAAGGCCTATAAAACTTACTTTATTTTAGTATTGGACCATTTTCTGTTATATTTACCCATCAATTAAAACATTGGAAGTGTACTTTTATATATCAAAACGTTTAGAAACCTTTCCAAAAAAAATATCAGACGCCCTACTGAGGTTTCAAATGCAGTACATTTGTGTAACAAATATCGTAATTGTCCTCTTAAAGGGATGAACGAATGTACTTTATCAACAAATTGAGATAAAATCATAGTCGGACAACAAGACTATTTATGACGCTCAATAGTTTCTTTCATTTT